>OMKK01091804.1:0-18341 GCA_900302305.1 Polymixia japonica
TATAACATCTATCAGGATAGGACGACTATAACATCTGTGAGAATAGGACGACTATAACATCTGTAAGGAGAGGACGACTATAACATCTGTGAGAATAGGACGACTATAACATCTGTAACGATAGGACAACTATAACATCTGTAAGGAGAGGATAACTATAATATCTGTAACGATAGGACAACTATAACATCTGTAAGGATAGGACGATTATAAGGATAGGACAACTATAACATCTATCAGGATAGGACGGCTATAATATCTGTAACGATAGGACAACTATAACATCTTTAAGGAGAGGATGACTATAACATCTGTAAAGATAGGACAACTATAACATCTGTAAGGATAGGACGACTATAACATCTGTAAGGAGAAGACAACTATAACCTCGATAAGGATAGGATGACTATCACATCTATAAGGATAGGATGACTATATCATCTATAAGGATAAGGATAGGACAACTAACATCAATACTATATCATCTATAAGGATAAGGATGGGACAACTAACATCAATACTATAACATCTATATGGATAGGACACAAACATAAGAGTTTGGTACGCACGTATTTTCTTCCAAAAATAGGAGTTGTTTTGGGGTTTTTTGCAGGTCACGTTACCATAATACATTTTTAAAATCACGAACATAAATACATCCTACCGTCCCATTCCCTCTCTCTCTCCTCTACCATTGTAGGCCTCACCTGATGCACGATAGCTCCGACATCCTCCACATCCGAAACTCCAACTACAAGCAGGAGGTGGAGCGGGTCAGACAGCATTTCCAGCAGCAGTACAGGAACTGGGTCCTGCTGGACGGATTGAGGAGCAAATGGTGGGTCCGGAACCACGTTCTGGAGGAAGTCCGCATCAGCATGAAGTACATCCACAGCTACCTAGAGAAGACCCGCATCGGTAAATTCTGGAATAACAGAACCTGTTGAGCCTCATCCACTTTCTCTCTTGATCCTGGACTCAGCGTAGGGCAGGTGAGACCTATTTGTTTATTTTCTTTTTTGCCTCCATGTTGATTTTGCAGGGGAGGCAGCCTGCATCAACAGGCTGTGTATCACCCCCAAGGAGCTGCAGTCTCGGCTGGGGGAGTTTGGCCAGTACTGCCCAGTCTGCCTGGCCCTGCATCACCACCTAGTGGACTCCTCAGACATTACATCGCTGGCACTGGCTGCTGAATACAGGGGACACTACTACAAGATGTGCTGCGGAGATCACTTGGAGGTCAGTGCCCTGGGACCTCATTTATGAAGAGATTCTTACATACAGGTTTTATGCCTACAACCAAATTCAAGCCACAGTTTATGAAAAATGTACCTTGATTCCAAACTCAGTTGGTTACACTGATTTTATCCAATTCTCTGATATATCAATCTAAAACTGATTTCTGTCATTATTAGTATATAATTTTATTTGATCTTTTTGTCATATTCCTTGAAATGATCATTGAATGTATGTATGAGAGTGAAACAAATAATGCAACAGAAATGGCTGAAAATAAAAATAATTTAATGTTTTCATGTATCCCTTTCAACCACAGCGGTTCCTTGACACTCCAAATCAGTTTGTGATCCCTGGCTGTCCAAACGCTCTCCCGCCACCCCACCTGCTACCAAGGAAACTAACCAAGGTTCAGGTGAAGAACAGGTTCCCACTGCAGCTTGACATGAAGGGCTTCTGTCCTGTCAGTTACTTGGATGGAAAGCAGAGGTACACTATCCTGCCCAATGCAGTCTAGATCTATGCAGTCATCCCCTTATCTGTCCTCTCTTTCTGGGAAGCACACGTATAACATGCTGAAGGACATCAGTGTCTGATTTAAGAGGCCAGGTGAAGGTAAATGAATGGTAAATACACTAACTACAACCGAGTGATCATTTGTTTGTTAATTGGAACTAACTCATATGAAAAAGGTCTGCAAAAATCACATATGTTGTAAAATGTACAATGTTTGTGTATGTTTTCTGTATGTTTTCTTACATGATTATGGCCCCCTTTTTACACAATGTGTATACTTTGATGAACATACAATGTTTGTCATTTATGTGTCTTTGTATGATCAAAATACCAGTCTTCCCTTTGATTGGGTGTCGATTAGCAAACAGGCTTTATTTATATGAATTGATATGAGAGAAGCACAGTTCAATGTTCTCATGCCGATTTGAGGGATTGTAATATCATTTATAGTGTGGAATTCAGGTAACAATTAAAGAGCATGGATACAGTATATCAAAGCATCTGGAACTAACTGGTTTGAACTGATCTTCAAGGTGAAACACGTAAGTTAGAACATTAGGTTACACCAGGTCACATCAGTTCTATACAGGCAAGTGTATGTGCTCTTCTACAAAATCAAAGTAGAATCAAAATCAGTCACAATTCACACGTGTACAATTAATAAACAGATACTTGTCTTCTTAAGGTTGGTACAGTGACACTGATTTGTGCCAAATCTTCTAATTATGCTCGTAATTTCATTGTTTTTCGTTAATATAAGTTTTACCTGTCCTTAGGTACGAAGCCCTGGTTCGAGGAAACATGGAGTATGCTGTTGAATATCGGGAACGCATCTACATTTTTGAGACAAAGCAGAAGCAGGACAAGTTTTTGAGGTGTGGAAAAAACTTTCATAGTATGAGTGTTTTTCAATTTTGACTTGTTTTCTTGTCTCAAGGAATATTCATTTGTACAAGACATTGCTGTTTAAAGTATGAATCCTATCCCATTACTTTGCTTAGGTACAATGTAATAGGCCTTGGCGTTGATAAGCTGTGGTCTAATATTAAGGTCGTTTTCACACTTGGTCCGTTTGCAGGGGTTTTTCCGGACCCAAGGCCATTTCCCTCTAAAGTTCGGTATGTTAAGTCAGGTGTGAATTGAACTGGACTCTGAAAACAGTGGTCTGGGGTCCAATTCACGTTAACTTCTCCACTGTTTGTTTCAAAATTACTGTTTATAGATTACGTTTCATCAAGCTTTCATGGCCTATTCGTTGTATATTTGAGTAATCTACATACAGACTTGGTAGGCTTATCTCATTGATAAATACATCAGTAAATTCAAGAAGGCAAAAGTGGACGCTATTTTCAAAGTTTATGGTGCACAAAATTCTTTTGCTGACAGTAGACAGTCGCTGTGGATGAGCCGATAACTGATGTTGTAGTATTACGCAACTGCACCACCGGTCGGAAGAATTTCATGCTTGTGTGAAAGCAAGCCAGTTACCATTAAAAAAATGGACAATTGATCTTCCACGAAGCATCAGTGAAACCTACGGCGTTTTCACACTTGAACTTTCTGGGGTAAACAACCTCGGAAAAATCCCTGCAATCAGACAAAGTGTGAAAACGCTCTTAGTGTTCATTGTCCATTAAGGCTGCCAGAAACCTACTGGGACCAGAAGCTGCCCAGTAAGCTGCCCCCCATTTGTGAACCTGTGCAACTTACCTCCCTCCCAATGTTGGGCTACTTGCAACAGGTCAGTCCCACACTCACACCTAAAACTGATCATCTGTTCTCAGATCTAGTAATGCTCCTGTCTGCAGGGGTTTTATACCATGTTGAAGTAAAGTAACCACTCTGCAGTGGTTTTATACCATGTTCAACATTTGCTGTAACCGTCTGAATTATGTCTCTGAGGCATCAAGAAAATATATTGTTGGACTCAAGCCTGCTTTCTTTTTTTGGTCAGGGTGTGGCAGAAGCAGTCATCAAGGCCATGACAGCTGTTGGATGTCTCAAACCAAAGTATCCTTTCCTCAGTGTGAAAAGATCAGCTCTCTTCTATATGGCCTATTATCTGAAAGGTAAACGAGATGGCAAGAAACCTTAGGTCCAAATCATGCATCATGTGTGATTTGTTTAAATTTAATATGGAAGATGGTATAAATGTAAAGTGTTTCCCAGACTTTTACACCTAAATAAATAGAATAGAAGGATGCCTGTTTTGTGCTAACAAAGGGTTTACTATCCCTCACAGTATCTCTCTAATTGCCTTTCAAAATATATGAGGGTTCTTGTTTTGATTTCTATGTTCTTGAGTGTCAGGATTAGACCCCAGTTTGCTGTTATCATTCTGACCATGCTCATCCTTGTTCTCCCCCTCTCTCTTTTGCTCATTTTTCCACAGCTTTCAACCACAATAGCTCGGACTACATCCGCCAGAAGTACAGGAAGAAGCTGGCATTGTTCGAGGAGAGTTGTGAGCTCATTACCTACCTGGGCTCTGCCATGACAAGGAACTACAAGCCTCCTAGTGAGCAGCCCATAGACTTTGAGTTTAAGCTGCGCAAGTTCCTGGCCTTGGGAGACTGGCCAGGGGATACTGGTGTACTGTAGTGTGGAGCCTGTTATGGATGTTTCTCTTAAGTACAGTATTTTATAGGGTGTGTTTGGAACTGTGTGGCAAAAACCTTATATTGAAGTTGTATTAATTTGAAATTGTTGTAACAATATACAGTACATAAATACATATTTAAACCAAAGACACTGTGAGCTCATGCTTAATGTTTGGGGTAATGCTATTTTGTAAATGCTAGATAAGACACAATACACAATATAAAGTAGTGCAGTTTATTCTGATTCTATTCTACCTAGTTTGCCACAAAACAATTTGAGTTCTACTTTGATAATCAATCAGCCAGAATCAAGAGGTGCAGATGTACAAGTCATTATGCACAGCTGTTCACAGACATCTAACAACTCACATCTATGGGTACCTTTGGTAATATTAAAGTCACTTTGATTAACCTCTAAAATATCTCTATAATAACGCAATGACTACTAATTCCACAATTTTAAGTGACACTTATGTAACCCTGAGAGGGCTTGAGAGTATTAATTATGCTCTTTTAGAGAAGGTTTGACTCTTAAATATTCTACCCAGCTGTGAGCGGGCTACATGTTGTCTAAGTAAATTAGACATACTTACAGCACAGTAGTAATTGTCAAAGGACACTTGGATGGAGGACTAAATAAAGTTCCTCCCTTAATATACTAAATGGTCTGTATACGAGACTCATGCTGATACTATAGGTCAAAGGATTCAGAAATATGAGTAGGGAACATTAAACAGATTAGTGGATTATAAATTCAAACAGTCCTCGTGTGACCAGTGACTTATGGGAGTAGTGGAGATAGGCTCTGTCTCAAAGCAAGGTGTGTCTTACCTCTTTATATATTATCATAAGAAGTAAATCACAATAGCAGCATAATAGACTATTTTAGGCAGCCTTCAGGGGATGTGTGCACCAGTAGCTCAAGCAGTTTGAATGGGTTGTCTGTAAACAAACATCCCTGCAGTATTCGGGTGTCTGTGGTCGCATTGCATAAAAAATAAACCAGCCCTATGAGGCATGATATGAATATCACTAAAAATTAGTTTTTAGTCATTTTAGTCAAAAGGAACATTAACAACAAACAGTAGAGGGCAGCAATACGCTATTGTAGCGCCTAGTCTGCCTAATCCAAAGAAGAAGACTTCCTGGATGATTGTTATTGTGAATGCTGGGCGCGAATTCGACACTGGACGTGGTGGTCGTTCAGCTGGATCCTACTGCCCGGCTCTGGAAGGCAAGCAAGCCGTCATTTTTGCCAAGTCGCCTATTAACTAGAGACACGTTACTATATTCAGACCTATATATTACTACATAATCTTCTATCATTGTTGGTTTAAAAGTATTGTCAACACCCGCTTTGCGTAGTGCACAGTCAGCTAGCTAGTTGGCTAACTACAGCTAACGAAGCTTACGCTAGTCAACGCTAGTGTTAATATGGAGTTAGCGTTGATGATCGCGTTAAAGACTTTAGTCAAGTTGCGTTAGGGTTAGCTAACGTGTAGTCAGTCAAGTTAACGTTAGCAAGCTAGGTACACGAATCACTGTTAGCCTGACTGCTTGTTATTAACTTGTTAGCTCTGCTGTGTGAAATTCTTCGCTTCGTTTAGTGGATAAAGGTAAACGTTTTCACTTTCACGGACTTTAGAGTGTCAGGTCAAGATGTCCAAGAGGAAGGCCAACTCTTTAACTCAAGCCCCCCACAAACGGGTCAGAGCTGTCGTGGCACACGAGGAGGAGGAGGAAGAAGATGATGAAAATATTATTGGTCCCAGCCAGCAGGACTCTTTGGTGTCCCAGGAGGTATTGCCATATTATACTAATCAGGCTGTCTTCTGGTCTGCATTTACAGGAATGATCACAATGATCACATTTCCAACAAACATGTCCTTCCTCTTTATCTACTGGCTTCCCTTAAGTTATTTTCTTCTTAGCTGTGACTAGGTATGTTAGTAAATGTACAAAATCTGACAGGAGAGATGTGATGAAATTCATAGTGTATTATGTATCTTGCAGTGAAGGGTTATAACCCAGTTGTCTGTGCTCAGGTGCAGATCGCTCGAGAGGTGGGTGATGTGGGCATTGTGGAGAGTATCACCTTGAAGAATTTCATGTGCCACTCTCTCCTAGGCCCTTTCACTTTTGGTTCTAATGTCAACTTTGTTGTCGGCAACAATGGAAGTGAGTTTCTCTTGTTCCTTCTCACTGTGGCTTTTCTTTGTAAACCATAACATCAACAACATCGATGTGCTTTCTCTGAATTGATTTCTTATGTGACAGGTGGAAAGAGTGCTGTTCTGACAGCTCTCATAGTAGCCCTTGGTGGGACCGCGCAGGCCACAAACAGAGGATCATCCCTCAAGGGATTTGTGAAGGAAGGAGAGAGGTAAAGATTGTGCCATACTGCATGTCAAACATTCTCATTTGTCATTTAGTTTACTTTTGTCTGAAAAGACTAACTGTAGTTGCCTTTCCAGTATTGTATTGACTGACAGTTCAACTGGTTTTGCATGTTTGATGGCCTGACAGATATATCGGTCCGCCGATATTATCAGCCAATCTTAGCACAGATATTTTGTTTTTGGAAAAATTGCCACCGAAATTAATGCACAAAGTCCTGTGATAGTTGTGGCAGTTAGCCTGCAGTCAGAGCAAATAAAATGTCCACTAGGGGTTGTGATTCACTCAGCAAATCCTTTAGTAGAGCTCCATGTGACTTCATGAACCAGAGCCAAGTCTAATGACTGGCATTGTCGTTCAGTTTTCACTGTAAATACATACCTGTACAGATGAAAATCGCTGCACACAGCACATGATTAACAAGGCTTATAGCATGAATGTCACCATTGATAATGCTGTCATAGAAACTATTTTAATCAAGACACTAATCAAACACAAGAGTTGAGTTCTTCCATCGCTTTTTTAATTCTTCTTTATTTACAGAGTAGATTACTTCACCCTCACCCCACCCACAAAAAAGCAGATATATTGGCAACTGGAAATTTAAACTCCCAAATATGTTTACAATCCTTGGCCCATGTGTAAAGTCCAAAGTCTAAGAATCTGGGCACTGCAGGGGGAAAGTGGAGCTTGTTTTGAACTGGAACGGCTTGTTGTAATTCCCCTTTGCTATTGGTAAATATGACTTAATAGTCCACTTAATTTCAACACTTTTAAAATCATGGCACATGCAGTAAGCTAATCTGTGACTGCGTGCATGATGTTCCCTCACTGTTGAGAAGTTATTTTTCGTTACTCCAGTCAGGGAGATGCGAGGGAGAGACTGAAGCCAATGTGATCGGTATATAAATATCAATATGATGTGGCAGATGTCTACTTTTAACCTAAGTTTCTGAAGTCATATTTTCAATTCCCCAACTACACGTTACTTTTTGAATCAATAATTTTCATTAAAAAAAAAAAAAAAAGTAAGTAATTATTATTTTTTTTACTGGCACTAATGCAGCCCAGTCACATTTTATATTGCACTACCAAATGCAAAAAAAAAAGGTCTCATATGCAACCAATTTGGTCACAGTCTTGAGCCCTGTCTCCATCACATATGGAACTAGTTGTATTGTCTCCGTCAAATATGCAGCTAGTTGCATATTGACTATTCTCTTACTGCAAGATGACGCTAGAAATCTGAGGATGCATTTTGTTGTGAAGCGTCAATCTTTTTTTTCCCGTCAGTGTCTTTTGTCTCTTCTCTCTTGTTTCTTCTCTGCACAAAACATCACGTGTGAAGTGAACCCGTTTGTGGTTATTTACATCACTTGCCACCAATTGTCTGGTGTGTGTCCCTCTTCTCTCCCAGTTCTGCAGATGTTTCCATCACCCTGCGCAACAAAGGCAGGGATGCTTACAAACCAGAGGTGTATGGTCAGGCCATCATTATAGACCTGAGAATTACACGTGATGGGTTGAGGACCTATAAACTGAAGACCAAAAACGGTAAATACCACAAGGAGTTGTGGATTTAATACTTTATTTACTCTTTGTGTACTCTTGAGAGACATGCTACAGCCTTGCTCTGCTCCAGTTTCACTGAGGACTGAGCATAGGACTTCGCTAACATATTGTCTCCCGTCTCATAGGTCAGATTGTCTCGGCAAAAAAGGACGAGCTTGTGTCCATTCTGGACAATTTCAACATTCAGGTACAAACTATGTCCCAGACCTTCTTTTTCTAACTACTTAAGACGGGCGCGGTACCGAGGTCCTGTTCAAATGGCCTAAATTGTACTTGGTTTCTTTCAAAGGTGAACAATCCTGTTTCAATTCTCACTCAAGAGATGAGTAAACACTTCCTTCACTCTAAAGGAGAGGGGGACAAGTACAGGGTAAGTTGGAGCCCATTGTATATTATTATAGTGGAGGGTTTATGGTGTACATCAGATATTAACTTCACTGCAAAACAAATTTGCATTAGGACGATAAAGCAAGTCCTTGATCTTGACCTTGTCAAATTTGATTGCTGCCTGTGGTAAAAATGGACATACTAATTAAGAGGCTGTAATAAATGGACAAACGCTGATAGACTTGGCAAGTAATTACACTTGTGTTTCCTTAGTGCTGTTGCTGTACATTACAGTGTATGCCATTCTTTGCAGTTTTTTATGAAAGCCACTCAGCTGGAGCAGATGAAAGATGACTTTGTCTACATCAAAGCCACTAAGCACATCACCGAGGATAAAGTGGAGCAACACGCAGAGGTAAGAATCCAACCCACTTGTATTCTGCTATACTGATGGACTGAATTATACTGTATTGTATCTTCAAGACTATTAAAGGAAGACAGTGTAGCTCACCCAGGTATAGAGTAGTTTCACTAATTTTTTAGTCCTGTACGGTGCTCATGAATGAGTGTATATGACTGGTTCACAGTGCTTGAAGGACCTGAAACGGACGTACCTGGAGAAAGAGGACCGTTACAAGAGCTTGGCGTCGCTGGACGACATGAACACCAAACTGGAGGAACTGCAGAAGCAGATGGCCTGGGCTTTGGTGAGTTCAGCACCACCATGCCCTTTATCTTTTAAACCGAACTACACTGGCCACGACTGTCGTAGCATCACCGTGGATTTATATCTGTAAACTTCATCAGTCAATCTCATACGTCTATATATGGAACTGATTGTATTAAACGGTGCATTTGTAAATACGGTTCTTGGATGAAAATGTGCTTGAAAGTAGTTGAATGTCACCAAATGCATTGGTGACTGAATAAACCCATAGCTGAACAACACTGACCGTACTGCGGCAGGTGACTGAGTTGGAGAAGGAACTGCAGCCGGTGCGAGAGAAGCTGCAGTCAGACCACCAGGCCACGGAGAAATATGATGAGAAGGTGGAAGAATGGAAGGTAAGGTGCTGCCGTGGTATTCAGCAAAAGGTCACACGTACCCCATGGTTTATGATGCAGCATGATTAAACTTGTGTTGCACAGTGCACACATCTGTTGGGCTACACAGGCAAACCAACAAAATACAGCAGATACTACGGCAATAAATATTCGGTGCCATTCTGTTTGACAGCCATAACTGTGCACCTGTGAATTTATGTCCACGCATAGCCCTCTCACATGCTTTGCCCTTTGTCATTAATCCTCTCCTCCGCTCCCCATTGACCACTTGGCTCCTCTTGCCTCACGTTTTGTCTCTGTGCAGAACAAGGTTGTGCAGGCCGAGACGAAGTACAAGCAGATCCAGGACCAGTTGGAGGGCATCACTGAGGGCCTCCAGCAGCTGCAGCCCAAGTGTGCCCATCTGAAGGCCGAGGCCCAGAAGCGCCACGCCCTTGTCAAGTCTGGCGAGGTCAGAGTTCAGCCACTACAATGACCAAGCTTGGGATGAACTACTATTACTACTAGAATTGGTCAACCTCCTATGAACAGTACAGCCCCCAAATAAATCGCAAATCCTGCAAATATTGAACGACAGGAAACCTGAAGCAAAATAAAAGGATTTCAGAAGATGGCTAATTCATAGATAAGAACCTTTCCACATCCTGAACCAAGTAACCAAGACCACATAAGTGAGCCATCATGACATGAATAGAGTTGTTTTAAGTTACTGTTATTGCTGTAGTGCTTGTTACTCACCTCTACTGCATTATGTTGTACTGCTTCCTGCTGGTGTTTCATACCTGTGTGCTGTGAATATTACAGTTGTGCTTCCGTGGTAAATTATGTGTTTGTGTTTCAGGTCAGTGTCCACAGATGCAAGGCCAACCTGAGGGACCTGGAAAAGGACAAAGCCCAGCTCTCTACGAGGATAGATGAGCTCAAGTTGATGTACCACTGCTGTTTATTTACTTTTTTGTTTCTGTTAATTTGTGTTGGTTTTCAAACTGAAACTGTAAACTGCCTTCATTTCTTAGCCACACCCCGCTGCCTTTCATCAATGTTGCCATCTCTTTTCGTCTTTGTGTTTCTTTGTATTTGTGTTCAAATCGGAATCCCTTCCCTGGTGTTTATCCTCACCCCTGCGTTGTCGCCACCTTTCTCCTCCCTCCAGCATCAGTCAGACCACCGGAGCCGAGAGCCAGGCGAGGGAGCAGCGTATAGCGCATCTCCAGGCTGAGCTGGATGACCTGACGCACCAGGACTCCACCCTAAGCCAGCAGATCGACCAGTACCAGCAGGCCTCCAACCGCGCCAAGGACGAGCTCGGCAAGATGAGGTGGGCCACCAACAGGAAGTCCCACGTGCACAGAGTGAAATGTGTTTGTGTTAAAGAATAAAGTGAAAAGGGGGAGAATGTAGACAATCAAGAAAGAGAAACAACACAGGACTTTAAGAAACTTTGAACACGTAATACATTCCGGAATTGAAAGCTAATTCTAAAACAAATGAGTTGGTTAATGAACGCATCTAACAGGCTACGAAAAAAAGCATGAAAAGCAAAACCATTGTTGATCGTGTTCTCCGCGCCGTCGTCCCCAGGCGAGAGCAAGACATGCTGCAGAAGTCCATAGACTCCAACAAGAGGAACCTGCAGACCATGGAGGGCAGTCGCTCCAACCGCCTGCGACGCTTCGGAGAGCACATGCCCGCGCTCCTCAGCTCCATCGAGGAAGCCCACAGGAGAGGCCAGTTCAGAAAGAAGCCCAGGGGCCCACTGGGTGAGCCCACATGTCTTGCTTGTGTGTGTGTGTGTGTGTGTGTGTGTGTGATCAAGTTGGAACAGTATCCCCATCTTTCTGTCTGTACCCCATGTCTCTGTTTTTTTTTTTTTTTGCTTGCTTCATCCCTCCCATTGACCTCTTCTCTTTTCTCTCCTTAGTGCACCTGCAACCACTGTACTGTCTGTCTAATCACCTCTGTTTCTCTGTGTACCCGCAGGTTACTGCATTAGCCTGAAGGACCCAGAGCTGGCCTTGGCTATAGAGCTATGTCTGAGGAACCAGCTACAGGCCTTCACCTGTGACAACTTTGAGGATGAGAAGGTGCTGCAGGGCCTCATGGCCAGAGTGTTTCCTGGTGGGCGCAGACCCGGCATCATTACCAGCGCTTTCCTCCAACACGTCCACGACACCAGCAGGAGGTGAGGCACAACAGGACTAAAACATATGCCAAAGCCAGGAAGGTCTGTCTAAACTGGCCCTTGTACTTTATTTAAAGGAGAGTTATGTAATAGTTTCTACCCACTAGAGGGTGCTTGCGTTCACTTCAATTGAAAACATTGAAACAACCTCCACCCACCCCCCTGTTCGGCTAGACATTGGGAGTGTCGTTGTGTTGTCAGACAAAAACACAACAGGTGTCATCAGGCTCTCAATTATTTTTTTTTCATTATAAATAAATGGGTAATATCATTTTTAAAAAAAAATTTTTTTAATTGGCATATTTATACAAACAAAAATTGCATATCTGACCTTTAAGTACAAGTGGCAAAGGCAGAGACCTGGTCTATATTTTTGTGGCTTTGGGAGAAATTAGCTTGTAACCTTGTCCTTGGAGCTGTTTGATTTTCATAGAATGAGAAGGAGAAATTCTTATACTGGTGTTTAAATAATCTTGTGTCATTTTGTGTGTCAGGGCTGTGAACCACCCTGACTATCTTTCAGTGCTGCAATCTCTAGAAATTGAGGACCCGGTTGTGGCCAACTGCCTGATTGACCAGAGGGGAATAGAGAGCATTCTGCTCATCAAGGTAACAATACCAGGCAAAGGGTCTTACTAAAGACATAGCTGTCACTTATTTGCAGATGATGGGCATTATCTATAACAACCATTATCTTACTTTCAAAACATGATTGGAGTTTTAGTAACTGCTCTCCTTGGCTTGTTGAGTGTATTAGTCCAGAAGATGTGCTGCATTGACAAAAACCCTGCTTTGCGTGCTTGTGTGTTTGTGTAGAATCGTACAGAGGCTCGTAAAGTGATGCAGGGCAAGAACCCCCCTAGGAACTGTAGCCAGGCCTTCTCTAAGGATGGAGACCAGATCTTCAATAACCGCAATTATGCCGCTGAACAGTCCAGAGCCAACTTCCTCTCTGGAGACGTCGAGGAGGAGATTAGGTGCGTGTGTCTGTCGGCACCTTCTGTTCCCTTGTTTTTATCATCGTTTTTGTGGCACTGATATAGGTCAAGCAAAGCAGACCATGTATTTGTTCACAAGCTACTGTCCAAAAGCTAAAGAGTTGTGCTTTTGTTTAACTTGCTCTCTCTCTCATTTTGTCACCCGCCAGGCACTTGAAGAGGGAGATGGAGAACCAGAAGGCCCATGCAACTCGCTTCCAGCAGCAGATGAGGAAGGTGGAGGAGGACATGAAGCAGAACGATGCGCTCCTGAGGAGAACCCACATAGAACAGAAGAATACTAAAGTAACCTTTTTACCTTTCACCAATGGCTGCTCATCTCTCTCTGACCCTAGGATATGGATATTAAGTGATGAGAGGGGCGATGGTTGCCTGCAAATGATCTAACATCTCACGATAAGCAGGTGTTAATGAGACTTGATCGGGCATACCGATCTGAGGGCTGCTGACCAGTTCCCATTGAACATCTTGTTCATTAATATTCAAAAGGCTTATTGTAAACCAAAATATGACCAAATGAAAGAATCTTTTGGTAGTTTCTGCCTTACTGAGATGGATTTTGCTAATAAAGTGCCATTATGGGTTATATTATATATGGGTCTGCTGTTCCAGGAGAAGGCCAGGAAGCTGCAGATGGAGATCACGGACCTGCAGAACGTGGAGGAGCCTCAGTCAGAGGACCTCAAGCCTCTGGTGGGTACCTCACCACCATAGGACCCCTTAGCGTGGCTTTCAGCTCAGCTCTAAAAAGCATCTATCAGAGCCGGTGGAGTTGTGACACTTTTCCCATACTTCCAAAAATTTTGGAAATAGTAGAATGTGAAATCTTTGATCTGATTTTGCCTATTAAATCCAGTTCACTCACGAAGGGAAGATGTAGAATAAGGGAGAAGAGGCGGATTAAACAGGCTTTCTAATCCCAATCGAGGCATGAGATGCGAATATACAAACGCAGACGTTCCTTGCCCTCACCTGTTCCTCTCCTCCGCCGCTCTACCACAGGAGGAGGAACTCCAGGAGATCATCGGGAAGATCTCGTCTAAGCGTGCTGAGTTCGAGGAGGCGCGGGCTCAGGTGGCCCAGCTCAAGGCCTCCTATGAGGAGGTAGAGCAGGAGTACAGGCAGCACAAGGACCAGATCAGCTCAATAGCAGAGGAGGCCGACTCCATTAAGGTAATATTGTGGAGAGACCTTTCATATTCTAATGACGTCGAGCACTAACAACTAGATATGGTTGAGTGCATGCTGGGAAAATCTTTTGTCAGTTTCATGTTGTCATTTAGGGTGTAAGTTTATGCTTTTATTATTTTTTGACCGATTGATGAAAACAATTCTTGTGCAGTCAGATCAATTTGCCCCCTCGCTTCATTAATACCATTTTATGTCCTAAGGCCCATGCTAGTCTTCATGTTTTACCGTGGCTAACCGCTGACTTCCATTTTGTCCCTTTTCTGCTCTGCGACACTGCAGGAGGAGCTGAGTAAGAACGACCATGAGGTGATGAAGTGCAAACACCACAAGAAGCACTATGAGGAGAAACGCAAGGGCCACCTTAGCAACATCCAGACCCACAAGGCCAGGCTGGACAGCAAGGAGCAGGAGCTGGCGGTATGCTGGATGGGATGTAGGATGGGATGTAGGAGGGAATCCAGAGAGCTCCGCCCTCTCACCGATCAGATTCCTTATTCTCTTATATTAGAAATAGCGTTAGGCTTTTTGGCTTACTTCTAAACGTTAGCAACTGAACTGTTAGCAAACATAGCTTCCAACTTATTACATAGAAGCAATACTTCAACAATGATGTGCCTTATTGTAAAATGCCAGAGTATGTCATACGATTCTAAAAAGATTTAATGATATAAAGTATATTGTCATACTGTTTCACAGCAGTCCATGCACACTAATTACAACTGAAAGAAGTTCTTGGTTTGTGCGACGTCTTGTGAGTGAAGTGTCACCTGACTGACTAAGCTAATTTGCTTCTAAATGACCACTACTATTGAGGTCAGAGAAGTTGTGTGCACAATAAAGCACAAATAAGAACAGACAAGCACATACTTGTCTGTGCCTATGCGGATGATCTGTGTGCGCCTTGTTTTTTTTAAACTTACATGTGTGACTTGTGGCCCAGGCATCAGTGGCCAAGGCCACGGAGATCTGTCCGGATCGCCTGGAGGTGGGTCGGACAGCCAAGAGTCTGGACAGTGAGATCAGTCGTCTCAAGTTTAAGATCACTACCCAGCAGGACCAGCAAGGCGACCGTGAAGAGGTTGTTAGGTATGCCGCCCTTTAGAGCACGCCCACAGCTAACTGGGTTTTTGCTTGGAATTTCTAAAAAGACGGAAGACTGCCTCTAACCTAGCTAGCCTGGAGTGATTGATTAAAGGTTTATTACAAAGTTGGTTGGGGTAAAGGCCAGGGTAAGGGTCCTGCTAGAAATTACAATCTTAACTGAAAAAAAAGATGCCTTGGTGCTAGTCATCAAAACATATTTTCTGCAGCTGTTGTTCAGATATTGTTTTTTTTGTTATATGCACTGCACCGTTAATGTAACTTAGTATTCTGGACTTGTGCTGATTTAAAGACCCCAGGTTAATTGTTGACATTGTCTGTCAAGATGTAAATCAGCCATGATTTTTGTTGTCAACTCACTCCCTCTCACAGACTGAGAGCGACTGTAAGTCCATGAGCATGTGCAGTGGCATGTAAACAGAATCGAAACTTGTGGATTTGTTCGTCTGTGGGAACTATTGGAGAAAACTACCTACCCAGGGCAGTTCATATGCGCTTACTTGTGTTGGACAAAACAAAGATACAGCTATGGGAGCTGCTAAACACTAGTTTGGAATAGAAGGGATGTCAATGCCAACTTCCCAATTTCGGAACGCGTACACCGCGAGGGGGGGTGAGTTGAATAAAACTCGTGGCTGATTTACATCTCAACATAGACAACGTCAACATTCATTGAAAGGGTTTTTCCATCAAATCTACTGTTCGTCGGCTGAGCAAAGGAGCTCATGTCAAAGTTTGAACCATAAGCAAAGACCAGTGTTCCTTTCTTTCACCTCCACCTTCTCTCTTATCTGTCCCCCACCTAGGCAGTACCACGAGGCCCTGGGGAACTACAAGAACATGACACAGCAGGTCAAGAGCCTCAACAACTTCATCAGGACCTTGGACAGAATTATCACTGACAGACTCAAGGCTTACGCTGAACTCAGGAGGTTAGTTGTGGAACTACAATCAACACCTAAATGTTTTTTCGAACATTTCCATTTAAATTGTCTGAATTAAACCCCCCCCCCACCATGGGCATGCGTCATTCCACGAGTCATTCAATGAACTCAGCAGTAGGAGAGTAGAAACATTGTAAACAGGTCTCAGGCTAAATATATATATTATATATACACTAGGCCTAGCAAAAGGCTATACAAGCCGAAACCTGGCGTTGTTGAATCTTTAAACAAAATGTGAATATTAGGAGGCACAGGTGTTAAATTAGCCGCACTGCCACAGCCACACTGACCGCACTTAGTCACCACCTGAGAGTCTTTTAGAGCCAGGAAAAACCCTGACGGTGTTTGCTGTAGATTAGTAAGGTTGAATATTTCAATTGAGGTAGGAATCTGTTTAATTTGACTCCCATTCTCCGTACCTCTTCCCCTCAACTTTCTCTGACTCTTACTACCGATTTCTTCCTCGCCTCCATATTCCCCTCTCTCTCTCTCTCTCTCTCTCTCTCTCTCTCTCTCTCTCTGTCTCTCTCTCCCACAGGGGCCACGGTGCTGTTTGTGAATGCCACTGATTTGGACGCCTCGCGGGAGTTCGGCCAGGCCTCGCTCATCTACTCCCTGGAGGGCTCCTCCCAGTTCCGCCTCAACACGCGCTCAGGTGTGTGCGCGTTTTGACTGTGAACGCGTGTGTATCCTAGTTTTTTTTTTGCATTTGTGAATCTGTATCTGATAGTACATGTGCTTTTTCAGGGGAGATCACCACCACAGCCCTACTGGACAGAGAGCTCAAGTTAGAGTACATCCTGATTGTCAGAGCTGTAGACGGAGGGGTGGGCCCTCTGCAGAAGACCGGCATCGCCACGGTAACCCCTTTGATGCTGGCACACTTCTGATTGCCCCTTTCTGAACTAGCTGTTAGCTCTGAAGTATTCTTTACAGTTTTTACTAGTGTGTCTACGTAAAGGCTTTGGATGGACTGATGCGCTGCATTTTTTATACTTTTTTTTTTTTTTTTTAAAGTAAACCCTAAAGGGTACAGTCATTTTGTATCATTAAAATTATAATAGCTTATGATAGCATAATAACACAAATTGAATCGCTTCAGCTAGTTAAACAATGCTCCTGGGTCCCCCTTCCTTCAGGTGAATATCACCATCCTGGACATCAATGATAATGCCCCTGTGTGGAGGGACGAGCCCTACCACGCCAACGTGGTGGAGATGAGCCCCGTAGACACCGACGTCATCTCTGTGAGTTCACTCTGCCCGCATGGTTAACTTTATCCGGCCCATGACATTTAGCTGGCCGAATGACACCAAGGAAAAAAAAATTCAAACAGTGTACAGTGCTCTTTCCAGACCTGGGTCAAATAACAGTTACACATACAGATAATTCTTAGCGCTTGTTTCATCCTGCTGAGAGGACCAGATGGGCGGGGTCGCTGCATTTGGACAATTCATAAATTATGTTTGGTTTTTTTACATTAATTTAGGAAGTAGAAAGCATAACAGTCTGCTTTGGTGATTCCTCACAGTTACTAGGAGCGTACAGTGATCTTTTATCTCCTTGTATCAGTCAACATTCAGGTTGGAAAACGTGTACTGTTATACAGTACGGATCATTAGAGGCAATCATGAAATCGATACAAGCCAAAGCGCGCATCTTCACACAGCCTCCCCTCCAAGCAGATCGATGGACACGCCGTCACAGTGCAGGTCATCAGAAAGTAAACAATCTCACATTATCCCAAACTCTCTCTCTCCCCTGGTCCTGCTGGTGTCTTTGGCAACATGTTGTTGTTAATTAAGCCCTGATTGTCCATTAATTTAAGAGGCGTCAGTGAGTGTAATTAAGGGAGTCCGATTGCTAATTAAAATGTAGCCCACGGTCATACGCATAGCAAATTACTCAGCTGGTAGGGCTGAGGAGGAAGCGCGAGCCCATCTCGCGGAACGAGAGAGCGGCGACGGCGAGGAGAGAGAAGCGAAGGGAACTAAGCTACTGCCGCGATGATGTCGCGCGTTTGCCCTTTTTTCCCCACACTAGCCCTCGCTTGAGCTGACTCAAGGTGCATCTAGCCATGCGGTGCGTGACGTATGCGCCTCTCCGTGGACACGCACTCGTGTCCCTCTGACCATTTTTCAATAAACCAGACCAAACCGGCCTCACATTCCTATAATTGGCCCCCGACGTAGCCCCGGCCGGCCAGCGTTTC
>OMKK01091816.1:0-21083 GCA_900302305.1 Polymixia japonica
AATTAAATTAAAATACACTAGGAAAACTCACTGCCAGTTGGCCCAAGTAATGTAAATATCTTGTAGCTTACTTGGTTACTCATGGATCCATACATCAAGATCATACCAAATGCAAGATGCATCATATTGACTTTAACCAGCACCATATAATACAATAAAGCCGCCCACGCTCTAATACTCATTATAGCCTACTTTTGTAATCCAACATAAATGTAATGATGAAATGAAAGTAGGTAGGCCTACAATATATACTTAAGCACAACCTCATGAAGTGGAAGGTCTAGTGGAGGTTTTCCCCTAATGACTTCAATTAGGCTGCTGAATGAGAATTAGTACAGATTCCCGTTCAATATTATTGTTTTGGGTTTCTGGATGTTGTATAACTCCCGAATTCATAAAAAGGATCGTTAAATGTACAGGATGTCTGTTAAGGTTTCCAAGCAATTAGATCAAGAAAAAAGTCGATCAAATCACAAATTAACGTGTCAATATAGTTGAACACAGTTCATTAAAAGACTGTTCTTTCAAATAAAAAGTAGAAAACATTACTTTATATGTGTGACATGTTGTGTTTTTGAGGACGACAGAAGTTAACAATATTGGAGGGAAAGTAGAGGGCAGCCCGCGCGTTAGTCTCGGTGAACAAAGAGACATAGAATTGAAACAGACAGAAAAGACTCTTCCTGGGGCGTCATGGTTCTCCATCCAAACCACTGCACTAGTTTACTTGTCATTAAAATATCCCCTTTCCATTTGTGCTCAGTGCAGAAAGACTTAATGTTTAACATAAGTGTCACTTGAATGTTGTAGCAAAGTCTATTTTCAAGCGTGTTGATTTGAATGAGAATATCAGTTCTACCGATTCTAGTTCTTCCAGTGAAATGTCCTCCTGATGCGCATGCGGAGGCCCGCGCAAAGGTTTAACCAATAGCATGAGAGGCAACATTCAGTGTAATTTACATATCGTGCCTATAAATGGAGGAGAACTGGTTCAGACTAGACTATTCGTTGCTTTACGAACTCTCAACATGCCTGAGCCTGCGAAGTCTGCCCCCAAGAAGGGCTCCAAGAAAGCCGTGACCAAGACCGCTGGAAAACCCGGCAAGAAGCGCAGAAAGACCAGGAAGGAGAGCTACGCCATCTACGTGTACAAGGTCCTGAAGCAGGTCCACCCCGACACCGGTATCTCCTCGAAGGCCATGGGCATCATGAACTCCTTTGTGAACGACATCTTCGAGCGTATCGCCGGTGAGGCCTCTCGTCTGGCTCACTACAACAAGCGCTCCACCATCACCTCCAGGGAGATCCAGACCGCCGTCCGCCTGCTGCTCCCCGGTGAGCTGGCCAAGCACGCCGTGTCTGAAGGCACCAAGGCCGTGACCAAGTACACCAGCTCCAAGTAAACGACGCTGCAAAACCAAACCAAAGGCTCTTTTAAGAGCCACCCACTACTTCATAAAAGATGTTCTTTTAGTTTTCAGTGTCTTAACAATGCTTCATACATGTGCGACATTATTAGAGAAACTCATTTGATGAACGTTGATTCCTTCCACCTAGGCCTACTCCTGGGACCACATTGAATAATGTTTAAACTTAAGCTAAATTGTTGATCCACAATCACTTGCGCCCTTTGAGGTCATCCTAAAAGTCAATGTCATGATATACAATTAAACTGTCATTATATATTACTTTATATCTGCTACCATGTATTACGAATGTGCCTTTTGTTAGTATTTTAATCTGATAAGGCTGCTAAATCTTGTATACATTTACCTCGGCCTGTAATTGTAGTTTTGCGTTTATTAAAATTGTATTCGTTTAGTCATGTATCAATACAAGTCCAATCCCCAGGGCACCTCCAGAATCCACTTAATGAGACGCGGAGAAATGGGGTTATATTATTGCACCGAGTGACTGTTGACGGACACTTTGGACAAAGAGCCATTAATAATGGTCACTTCAGTCAACACGTCACTGAATTGTCTTCGTTCTCCAATCAGTTTCATCCAACCAGTTTCGTACAATAATCAGAGGAGCTGTTTCTGCAACACACAACATAAATGTTAGTCTAGATCTACATTATTTACAGGTAGCCAAATATTTGCACATTTAGTGACGTGAATCCTGTAGAGAAATGACTTATTCGGTGAAAGGCTTGAGGGATTTTAATCTTTTAAACACAAGCTCAACAAGCTCCATAATATGACACATAGCGTACAGTGACTATATTAGTCTAAACTAATTTAAGTGTCGTATTATACCATTTTCATATTATGAACTACTTAAAATATCTGACCTAGTAAAAAAACGTATTGGAATGCATTTATTGTTGTAGATATGCTACCACTCATCCAGACTTAGTCTAAGGATCACGCTGGTCAGGACAATTAATGTTTTTTTTTTGTATTATTTCTTTTGTCCCGTTGATTAGGCTGCTGTGTCTAAATTCAATAATGATTCGAGGTGTGGAATTCAACAGCTTTGACGTGCAGATGTCACATTCATTGTTAGCAACGGTTGAGAACAGTTGTGTTGAAAAGTGCATTTGTGTACAATAGTAAACAAAATTTTTACTGTCCTATACATTCAATGGACTATGATCATATCGACTCTATATCTACATGTATTAGTTATTAAATCGAGCCTTATAAAGGTACAGTCTCCTGGAACGCATGGTAACACGCCACCGCAGGCATACGTGTGTTTACTGACACCAGGAAATCATCGTTTTAAAAGAAAACACGTCACAACAGAGGACTGTGTTTACTATTATTCCCTCGTCTGATATGTTTTCTTACGGCATAAACATGGTCGCTCGGAATTTGATACAATTTTAATAGTTTTACGAGACAAATGACAGGGGAAACGTTGTACCGTCATAGTGCAAGAGTGAGATTTTGTCCATTTCCATAAAAACTGCGTGTGTCCTAAACGCTCAAAGTAACTTAATCTGAACATATAAGTGTCTGCTTTCCGTTGCCATTCTCTTTCATACTTAATTATGTTCCTTGTCGTATATTTTAAACCGTTTTCGGTGAAGAGAAAACACAACCAGCACATCATTTCATCAACAGACTAAAGTCTGGGTCGGTTGAGTCTACACGGTTCTCATGCTGTGTTTAACTGCCGCTCCCTGCTCCATTCTTACCATCAGTCTACTCAGACTTTGTCCCAGAGAAGTGAGGATCAGAACAGACAAGAGATGGCAGAAGTCGCCCCAGCTCCAGCTCCGGCCGCGGCCAAAGCTCCCAAGAAGAAGGCTCCCCGCCCCAAGAAGGCAGGTCCAAGCGTTGGCGAGCTTATCGTCAAGGCTGTGTCCGCCTCCAAGGAGCGGAGCGGCATGTCCCTGGCCGCCCTC
Organism: Polymixia japonica; assembly: GCA_900302305.1. NCBI lineage: Eukaryota > Metazoa > Chordata > Actinopteri > Polymixiiformes > Polymixiidae > Polymixia > Polymixia japonica. The sequence continues at coordinate 3,359 of OMKK01091816.1, forward strand.
AAGAAGGCACTGGCCGCCGGCGGCTACGATGTGGAGAAGAACAACTCCCGCGTTAAGATCGCCGTCAAAACCCTGGTAACTAAGGGTACTCTGGTCCAGACCAAGGGCACCGGGGCCTCCGGTTCATTCAAGATGAACAAGAATGCTGACGCTGTCGTGAAGAAGCCTGCCAAGAAAGCCGCTCCTAAAGCAAAGAAGCCGGCGGCCAAGAAGGCAACACCGAAGAAGGCGACACCGAAGAAGGCTGCAGCAGCTAAGAAGTCCCCGAAAAAGCCCAAGAAGCCCGCAGCTGCTAAGAAACCAACCAAGGCCCCAAAGAAGCCCGCCAAAAGTCCCAAGAAGGTGGCTAAAAAGCCCGCTGCCAAGAAGGCACCAGCAAAGAAGGCAGCCAAGCCTAAAGCTGCGAAGCCCAAGGCTGCTAAGAAGACTGCCCCTAAAAAGAAGTAAGCCAACATGCCCGCACTGTCAGCTTGAACCCCAAAGGCTCTTTTAAGAGCCACCCACAACCTCAAATAAAAGAGCTTTTCCTCATTAATATGATATTGACGTTTAGAAGAAAACGTCTGACATATTTTATTGCGATGTACCTATGGCACCGTTTTAACATCTAATCCAACCACACTCCTATATGTAATTACATGATAGCATTTATCCTAATCAAAGTTGTATTCTCACTATTGTCTAGATGTCTGGAATGATTCTGGATGTCTGCAATATAATTTCTACTAGGAAAAACTCCCATTTCACTAGTCATAATATTAATATCAGATATCCAAAATGAAAAACCAATCCAGATATTCATAATGTGATTTTGAATATCCTACAATAGATTTTGATTACTAAAAATGTCATTACAGATATTCACAATTGTCATTATGACTAGTAAAAATGCAATTTCAGATATCTACAATTACCACACAAAACGTGGAAGAGTATAAGGTTCCCAAAAGGCAAGAGTCCAAAATTAAAAAATAGTGAAGCCACTGTATAATCAAATATGTACATGCTGCTGTGTAGTCACACACATGAAACACTTGCACATATACAAGTGAAACACTCACACATATACATATATACAACACTTGCACATATATGTATACTTATTTTATTTACACATGCATGTACATGCAAGTGTTTCACCTATGCATGTGTTAGTGTTTTACGTATTAATATGCAAGTGTTTCACATGTGTATGTGTGAGTGTTTGTCTTGTATGTGTGCATGTGTTTCATATGTATGTGTGACTACACAGTAGTATGTATGTATGTATGTATGTATGTGTGTGAGTGTTTCATATGTGTATGTGTGAGCAAAGTTTGAAATAAGGCCTATATGGCCCCTCTATCTGCAATGATATCTGCAATTGCATTGTTTCTAGTCATACTTCTAATTGTAGATGCATCATTCATACATCCTTTCACATGTTTTCAGCAATTATTTTCTAACGTGTACTGTTTTGAGAAACAAATCTCTGAATGTCCTCTACACGAGGTTGGTGGTAGAATACAATAAATATGGTGAAATGATATGATGTTACACACTCTTGTACACTAGGTGGCGGTATGCACCTTTAAGCTGTTTGCGATCCGTCAGTAAAATCAAGAGAAGAAGAAGAACCATCCGCCCTAAATCCTTGTCTTTCCTTGAGCGGCTGTTTGATAAACTGTATCGTGTTGTTGTGAATACTAGTGAGTATGTTTTCATGCACAAAGTCTAAGAAGCAGCACTCCGTTTTGTGGTAGAGTTTAGGCTGAGTGGTTTTGTTTTTTAAATCTGAAAATGCTGAACCGGAGGTCATTGTTTGTGGCGACTAGTGTCAGTGGTAAACTAAAGCATTAATACGAAAGGTAATATATGTGTTAATTGTACGTTTAGCAAGGTACCATAAGTACATTTACATTATATACAGTAGCCCAGTCTACTACACACGTACTTTAATCGTCGTAATTAATACTATACTAGTTTATATATTACTATAATGATATGAACGGCAACTCAGGGTAAACATATTATAAATAACGTAACATGCTTCTACATAGAACGGAACAGTGTATCTTTACTTGCGCACATAAAAAGACAGGAGACACATTGTACACATTTTGTAGTTTAATTTCTTAAACATAGTGAGATTCAGAGATGCGAAATGTAATAAGTGAGCTGGTGCAGTTGCTTTTTTAAAGAAAATTACTAAACACTGACGACATAAGACCTTTAATCATAAGGGATAACTTTAGTTATTCTAACTTTACAGGAGTTTATTTGTGTCTCTGCCTTTGTCCGTAGGAGTGCTAAACTAAGACAATCGAAATGGAGTGTGGAGCCAAGATTGCAAAGTTGAATCAGAAGGTAAACTCTAGTTGCTTAAACGTGTCAACGTGCTGCCTCTTCATTCATTTTATATATATACTTTTTTTGCTTGGGTTAGAGGGGCATGTTTTATTATTGTGTTGGGGGGGGGGGGGGCAGCACGATTTTTTTCCTCTGACTTTTGTTGCTGTTTTGCAATTTCCCCCCTTATTTCATTTCGCCAAATATATCACAAGAACACCCTGGAAGAACCTGCCCCGACCTTTTCTGATTCTCTGAGGTGTTCTTTGCAATGTCTTTCATTGTCAATCAATGTCAATCACAGTCCTTTTTAACATTATTTTCGGAGACTTGTTTCAAGTAACAAACGGACCCTTTGACAAAATGTTTATGAACAAAATAATGTCATTCACTGGATGTTTTCAGAAAAAGAATAGCATTATATTTATCAACCCTGAGTGGACATTTGCAAAAAAGTAAATACCTGAAGTTTATCAATCAATAGCTCTAGCTATTTAATGATAATACTCCACTGCTATTATTTTGCCAACCAATGATCTAAGTTACCTTTTAAAAAATGTTGAGATTTGTGCTCAATTAGTTTATCACGGTAGGTGTCAAAAAAAACAAAACAGAGAAAATTATTTTAATGGTCTTTATTATTTTATTTTGTTACCCCAGTTCCACATAACAGTGCAGCGTGGAGAAGAGGGCCCAGCGTTGCAGCGATGCAGTGAATGTTGTAAAATGTTCCACTGCCCCTTCTGCAAACCTTCAGTTTTCAGACCTACCGTGAAGAGCAAAGCACAGAAACATCTTAGGGCTCATAAACGCAGAGCGGTGTGCCACAAACGTACGTTTATGTTTCATATATTTGCATTGTGATGATGTTCTAGTCTCCCAACTGAATTTGAACAGTTTTGTATATATGCAAGTATGACATCCATCTTTTGACAAACATGACAAACATCTACTCTTGCAGAATGGTAATGGATATAGAAAAAATATCAATTATGGCACTAAAATTAGGAAAGTTTAAATGTTAAATCATGTCCCTGGCTAACAGAATGATAACACTTTTAAATACTGCATTATGTCTTGAATGTGTGTTATTGAATTATACATGTATTTACATATTTTGTTTATTCATTCATTTGTTCTTCATCCTATTTTAGATTACACCATTTACAAGTGCAATCTGCAGTGCAGTACTCGAGCACACTTCCATTGTGTCAGCTGTACATCGTTATTTGACAAGAGAAACAGGTTTCTGGACCATCTAGTTGCGTGTGAGGGGAGAATGGAGGGCAGGGCTGAGGCTCAGACTCTACCTGAAGACATCGTCATTGAAACTAACGCAGTGTCTGAAGAGGGTATTATGATATTAATAACAATAATAATACATGTTTATATGTACATGCACACCTATGGTTAAAGGGACATTTCACAATTGATTAGTCACCCTCTGGGGACCAACAGTTATGCTTCCCAGGTGTGATAAAACAAACAAATCATTGCCAAGGACCTGTCTTTCAAGGTGAAAGCTACACTACCGAGAATTAGTCTCGGTAGTGACTTGAGATGACTTGAGCCATCTTGAGCGAAGGGTGTTCCCATAGAGGAGAGAAGTAAGTCAGACTAACTGGATTGAAAAGTTAAATTGAGGTTAAAAAGCATAAATATCACCACGGACTGATCTGCATCAGGCAAAAACATTTTTAAACCGTTTTGTTTTTGTCTGTAGATAGCATTTTTATTTAATTTTCATTGAGCAGCAGATGCTGTTGGAGCAGACATAAATTGTTAAAATACAATTTATTTGACCTTTTAGAAAACCAATTCTAGAAATAGAGACAGCTCTTCAAGTTTAATTCAACTGCATTATTGAATGGCATTTTACAGACTGGGCTTATGGTGTATGGGTTAATTAAAGGTGGAATGTCCCTTTAAATACAGTAAAGATTGTGGACTTTCATGTGATTTTGAAAATTATTCCGATGTTTTAAATTGAATTTGCAACTGCAAGTATTTGGACTGTTTTTAAATTTTTGTTTCTTTTTTATCTGAAGGATATATGACACTTATGTTGTAGGCATTTAAATCATTTTGGATCGACCTTTCTGTTTTGCTCCCAGGTCCGCATCTCCCTCTCTCCTCCCTGCGTCTCCTGGTGCCTCCGGTATGGTTGACAGCTGCATGGATGTGGCAGGTTGCCCAGCAACGCCGGGTAGAACAGTACGGAAAACTGGTCCAGTTTGTGGGTTTGGTGACGGAGACGGTTCCACAGCTGCTGAGCGTTCGACATGCGGCTCAGCTTGTCTTGGGACTGAGAGCAAGGGTGAGAAAAGGGTTTGCATTTTGTTTTTACATTTGGAACATTTATCTAATGTAATCTAGCTCTTATCCAAGGAGCGTAACAGTAGAATAATCTTAAATTCTTCGATCACCAAAATGACCACCAAGGAGGTAGAAGGTCAGAGCCACATCCCCCTGACAGTACAGGGAACAATTATCCCTTAATTTGTAGAATTATTATATGTGATTACAGAAGTTCTGGGGGCAGAAAGAAGAGATAGATTGGAGGTGAGATTTAAGAAAATGTGTTTTCCCTACACAAGATTTCTGTTACAAAACTATATATTTGTTTTTGAAACAAAATCCACATCTGAAGCTCGTGAATCAATATCACTAACATTCAGAGGATCCAACCAGGGATTTAATTTAACCAAGGTATGAAATAAGCATTTTAAACAGCTTCTGTTGCATCTATAGTCTGGGTGCTTCATACCTTTTCTATTGGTTGCTAGTTATGTTGGTTACTCTGCTTTTGTGATCATTCTATGTTCCTGTAGATAAGAGGGTCAGCTAACCTACACGAATGTAATGCAGTGTTTGTGTTTCTCAGCTTATCCTAGAGTTGGTAAAGAGTGGGCGTCCATTTGACCGTCAGTCCATCCAGGACCACCTGAACAGTGTCAAACTGTGGACAACAAACTCCACTGTTGCACAGGAAAAGGTAGACTATGTGCAATACACTGACAAGGAGAGAATTAAATTATACTTTTCATACTAGCCAAATACTGATAAATTAACTGTAGTCACTAAGCAAATGCATGCAAGTGTTGACCTAGGCTGTTAAACTTGTCAGTTTAGCAAGTGTTTTGGCTGGTTAACAAAATACTGACTTATTTGTCAAGATCCCGTTCAGCCTCTTTAAGTTTGCAGATCCTTTGAAACTACAACTTGGTATTATTGACATTTTCAGTGTTGGAATAAAAATGCTTTCCTCTGTGCTTGATGACAGGGTCAACAAGAACAGGTGGATATTTCAAAGTCAAGGTTTTTGGAGCTGGTCCAAACATTGCTGAATGACCCATCTAAAAGAAAGCACTTTTTCAAGGTAAGGTGGACCCACTGGTTGTTACAATGTTCAGATGTGACATTTTGTTTGCAGGACTGTCCGTCTACCCACTACCCCACCCTGCTACCTGTTCATATTGTTCTATTTTATGGTAAAAGTAGACAATAACGCTTTTTGAACTGAAACTGTCTTTCTTCAGGACGTCTATCCAGTGCGGTACGGTCGTGGTTTTGACACGGCGTTGGACGGGTTGCTGTGGGAGTTCTTCTCTCGACTGGAAGACTTCCTCCCGGTACCGAGATTTTCACAGGTAGGAAGGAGAACGGCAGGGAGAACAGGTGGTGGCGTGTAAAAGGTCTCTCTGGTTTGGATTTCGCTATCCCAGTCTGACCTGGGATACAGAGGCCTAAGTCAGTAATAACTCCATTGTTTTTTTTAGCTGGCCTCCAGCCCCTCTGTTGCTGCCTTGGACTTTGACCCATCAGAGCAGGTTGTGTCTAACGCTGAAGATCTGAGGATTCTATTGCAGCATCACAAGCAACAGGACAAGTTGGCAAAAAGTAAGAACCCGGTTTCACTGCAACATTTCTTTAAGTGACTCTGATTTAATTTCATCTCATTTGGTGTGATTATATGGACATTACTGTTCATATTTTGCTACCATGGTAACGTTGAGAATAGCTTGTTTTGTTCAGTATACAGGGATATAAATAATCCTATACACTGCGTTTCCTGAATAATGATCGAACGATATGGATTTCTTTTTTCAGCCAATTTTCCTTTAAGACTGTTGCACAATGGTATAATGTTTCTATACAGGTAATAAGACTCGGTTCATGGTACTAAAAAGTAATGTAAAGTGTGTTGGGTGAAATTGTCTACAACATTGTATCATTTTATATTGACGTTTATGACAAACACTGCAGTGTTCTCTTGTCGTCAGGTCAATTCTCTTTGAGGTTGGACACCATCCTAAACACACTGGCATCTCAGCTGACTTCAGAGGATTGCAGAGATCAACGTGAACACACGGTGAAGAATCAAACGGGCGCGGAGGCCCAGCAAAAGGCTCAGAGATCCCCGGATCACAACGAAGAGAGAACAGAGAGACGGATGTCCCAGACGGAGGGCAGCACGGCCCGTTGCCCCGTGGAACAGGACGAGGACACCGAGGACGGGTCTAAAAAGACTGTTGGCTCAAACTGCCAGCAGATCCAAGATGAGAAGCAGCAGGAGGGGGAGGAAGATCAGGAGGAGCAGCAGTCTTCATGTTCTCCAGAAGCTGCTGAAAATGGTGAACGTCCAAAATTTAAAGAAAAGGTTTAGGAGTTTAATAGGCCTACGAAGTTGATCACTAGCAATTCTACATCTTAAAGTTCAAATAATATAACTAATACATTGTTTTTTCAAATGTACTTTGTCTTAAGATTTTACTTTGTCTTTGTCCCAAGAATAGTGTGCCGTTCTCATGACGTTTTAAAGATAAAATTCACTAAATTAATGCCATATTGACTAGACAGAATTCAACGGTACAATACCGGGCCCTGATTGGTAGATGGTATAGACTCGTGATTTAAAAAATCGATTCAAACTAGTATAGTAGAGATGCCTCCTAACTAGGGTTTAGGAAGCAATCACTGATTCTCGACTGCCGTTTTATATCTACAGAGATTCCAGCAGCCGCTGAGGAAAAGGTCAGAGTTCATGATACCGCAAAGGACGTAGACGTCGGAGACGTCGGCTCTACGGGAGACGGGGCGGACGACCGTCCCGTGTCTAGCGGAGCGCCGAAGAACTGCAGGGGCGCGAGGAAACAAACCTGCCTCGAATGCGGGAAGATCTTCCGGTTCTCTTCGGACCTGAGGCGCCACCAAGTCGTTCACTCGACGGAGCAGCGTTTCCACTGCACCCAGTGTGACAAGAAGTACAAAAACAAGTACTCTCTGAGCAAACATCTCGATATTCACACCAACCGTAAGCCGTACGTCTGCTCGTACTGCGGCCGAGCGTTCAGGCTCTCGCAAAGCTTTAACAGGCATCAGCGCAGCCACACCGGGGAACGGCCCTTCGCCTGTACGGTTTGCGACAAGAGATTTATAGACAAGCCCGGACTTAAAGTGCACCTACGGGTGCATAAAGGGGAGAAACCGTATCTTTGTAGCGAATGCGGGAAGTCCTTCAGTAACTCGGGGACCTATTTGGTCCACTCGCGCCTCCACACGGGCGATCGACCTCATCACTGTGACATCTGCGGGAAGGATTTCGTGGCGTTGCATCTGCTCAAAGTCCACCGGCGATATCACACCGGGGAGCGTCCGTATCCCTGCACCGTGTGCCAGAAAAGCTTCCATTCCTCCTACGCGCTCAAAAGTCACACCAGGATCCACACCGGTGACAAGCCCTACCGGTGTCTGATATGCGACAAGAGGTTTACTGGAAGGGGCAGCCTGAAAGTACATGAGCGAACTCACAATTAAAGCGACACTGTCTTCAGGCTGCTATTCGTGCCGACTTCCCCAGCTTCAGCTAACTGTTCTCTCTATGTTCTGCTCTGTTGTTTATGTGTCGTCTCCGTTGACGTGCTCTAGGTGAATCTAGACATTTAATGACCGAGGTCAGTTTTGTAGAAAAAGAATCTGGCGAAATATCACGAATCCAGCAGTAATCCAGGCAAATGAATCCTTGCATGTTTACAAACTCAAGACAAATCCCCCGTCCTGCTTTGCTCAACAGTCCTCTACCTGTTTCCAGAGTACAGCTTCGATCCCCACAAGAGCCAATGGCCCTCATTTATCAAGCTGTCATGAAAAAGTGTGCATGATATATCGTGGGAATTATGCTAAGACACTAACCGCGTCTGATTTACACATGTGCCATAATAATCTTTGATCCATAATAATAATAGCCTTTGCCACGTGGACCGGCGAGGAAGCCGGTCGATTGCTCCATCTGCATGCCACCCCTTACTGATGTCAAGTCCTTGCTTGAATTCAGCTGTCGTTCTCTGTGTAGCTGCCAGGAGGCACAGCGATGTCTCTCAACTCATCTTTAATGCCCTGGAGTATCAGTGTAGAAAATCGCTTGTGGTGAATGAACCGGTGACGTACCGAGCCGTTGAGCCCCATCCAGAGCCCTTGATACTGTGCCAACGTCTTACTTTGTATACATGTTTCTACCTTGTTTTATTTGTGTGTGAGGAGGATATGTTTACGAGTTAAGGATTTTTCAAGCAGATGTTCTTCATTTAACAAAGTAAACACCAAGATGTACCTTTTTTTTTATGCGGTGCTTTTATCTGGAAGTGTGCCACACTTATGTAATATTATGTTGATATAAAACCTAAGAATAATGTGCATTGCTGGCCTTTCAATCCACATGATCATGCTGTCAGCGGTGTTGTGGATATCGATATATCGGTTAAATACTGATAATTGAGAAGCAGTGCCTGCTCAGAATGGATACATGGGACGTGTGTCTTTGTGGACTGTTACAAGCTAGTTACTTACACAATGGCTTCAGCACATCCGTGTGTGAGGGAGGGTGTATGTTGAGGCGGGTACTCGCTCAGATAGACATATTTTTTTAAAGTTCTTGAGGTGAGCTGTATCCCTATTAAGCATGTATCCAGCTGTATCCCCATTAATGCTTTGCTTTTGTTGTGTCTGGTAAAAGTCACACCTCAGTTTACTGTGAAAGCAGTGCAGTGCATTAAAATGGGCGAAAAGTATTTTGTCTTGTCCACTTTGTCTACTCTTTTTATTCAGGCTTGATTGTCTGCTGCTGCAATTATAATTTCATAATTTCCAGGGTAGGCAAGGTTGGCAGTCTATCCTGGAGTGATACAATAATCAGTGTATCTCTATATTGCTGCCTACATTCCCAGCATCAGTATTTAGCACTACTATTACCCCAAACATATCAGTTTTCAGCCGGAAAAAAAAATCGGGATGACGTTTTTAACAAAAATAAATAAATATAAACCAAACACTACACCCGTGGATTTCACTGGTTAGATCCTACCTCTCTGGTTAAGGATGTGCTAATCGGTGAAATCAGTTGGTGTAGTGATTGGTATGAATGAAAACCTGCATACTCGTTGGCCTCAATGGTACTTGAGAACCTATAGCCCAAACTGGCCAGGTGGGGGCGCACTGAAAGCCCTCGAAATATTCAGTGACATTCATTTATATGGCTGAGAAGTTGTCACATATTTTTTACACAAGGGGCATAAAGATTAAATTAATAAAATAAATGACAAAGCAACTCATAAAAACATTACAAATAAAACAGTGCTTACAGCCACATACAGGAAGTCTATACAGAGCTGTTAAAGGGCTGGGCTTATCTTTTAATTGTCATTTATTTTATTACTATAATTTTCAGGTTGTATTGTAGATGATGAATGCTGCTTCTGTCATGAGAGAGAGCCGCTGTGTTCATTTTGTATTATTTATTTTAGTAATTTCCAATGATTGTTTTGCCAAAATAAATATACAGCTATACTGCTTTTTTTGTTTTTATCAGCATTGTGAATTGCATGAGGTAGAAACAGACTCACACCTTTTATTTAAAAGTTACATATATGAAAAAAATGATATGCTTAGGACTACTTCCCCTTATTTTAAAGTACAATTCCAACACCCTGCCCCTCTTTAACTCAATCGGTGCTTTTCCATATTTCTATTTCAGATTGTTCCATTTATAGTCTTATTTTGGCACTGCAACTGACAACTGATTGTTATAATGATTATTACACGTTTCGATTTTGTTTTCGTTTCCTCCACGTTGGACTAATGACGCACAGTTGTATTTTCTCTTTTTATTTAATTAGGTGATGAATGCCTGATCCTCTGCGGCGAAAAACGTAATTTCCCCAAGGTGATAAATAAAGTACTATCTCATATCTCTCTCTCTCTCTCTCTCTCTCTCTCTTTCATCACAGGTAGGCATATTGGACGTAATTACTGCATTCATTCAATCGTTAATTAACGTATCCATTCATCACAACAGTGTACACCCCCCGCTCTTTCATTATGCTTTGGTAACACGTGGCACTACTATTAGATTCACACCGATGAAGGTCATTTTAAATTTGAATCAGAGAGATAGAGAGAGAGAGAGAGAGAGAGAGAGAGAGAGAGAGGCAGGCAGTCAGGCAGGGAAGCAGGAATTCTCGCGAGACTGGGCCACACGTCTCCTGTCAGCGCTGTCCGTGAACTTGTCGTCATGACGTCACGGCCAGCGTTAGCTGTGTTGTGTTGTGTGAAACCAGAACCAGTTAATAACCAAGTCGACCGGGGCGACGACATGCTAACAAAAAGGCTGCTATTGTAAATGAAGGGAGTGGTTTTATTGCTTTCCCACACTATGTTGCTACGGTAAGCATTGTGTACTTTTAAAGGCTCACCAGTGTAGCCTAACATATGTTAGCTTAGCTTTGCTACACAACGCCACCGTCAGTGGGTGTGTTCTGCTATCTAAACACTGTTAGCATGTGTTCATGTGTAAGAGTTAGACTTTACATTTACTTAATTGTCAGCATTACTTAACTGGGTCTGGGACGTGTATTCAACTAGCTTGTTACTCACGGCTAAGCTAACGTTTAGATAGCAGCCGAGGAGCTGGTTGTTTGGGGGACAGCAGTAACAGAGCTGAGACGCACCGCATCAGTGGAGCCGTGTCGTGAGGATGTTTTCGTGGAAGTAAACGTTGTTTTTAATGTGTGTGGTGTCCGACTGTGAGAGCCTTGCGTTACTCTGCAAGGAAGACTCTTCTGCAATCTCGATCCAAAGGCCGTTTTAGAGAACGACTTGGAGGGTTAACAATCTGTCAACTAATGTCTGATAATGTTGTCATGGAGTTGTATTGATTTATCAGAGTCATCTCGAATCTACCGTTCCGGAGTATTGATTTGTATTTAAATGATCTTTGTATCATTTCTGGTTCTGTGAGCTCCAACTAGGTCATGGGTTCCTGGAAAGCACTGGTAACATTTTCTCCACCAGCTGTGGCATCATTGTTGGATCTGCTGCATCTAACAAAATGAGTCACGGTGAAGTTCAAACACTGTTTTCAAAGTATGTCAAGGGTAATGCTGAATCAATGTATAGAAAACGGTGTAATACTTTTTTACATGTTAGTGTTATTTTTAGTTTGGGTTCAACATGAGTAAAGTGCAGGCCTCAGTGCTAAAAATATTTTTCTTTTGGTATGTTATATTAAAAGTTATGACCCCATTCTATGATTTTTAAAGCAAAAGCTGGCTACATAATGAGGTTCATTAGCAGTGGCTGTATTTGTCCTGCAGTGACGGTGAACTGTTGCTTAAAGAAACAGGAAACGCTGTATATTCATATCATGGGTTCACATTGGGTCACTTTACAAAACAACCACATCATCAATTTCTCCTTTTTTTTTTCAGGAAAGCCTAATATGGATGCAGTGAATTTGGTTTCCTGTGCCATTGGGAGATGTGTGGACACATGTTGCCTGCTAGTGGACCCGGTCATCTGGATAGTCAGCTGGCTGGCCCGTCTCCTGTCCAACATGGGCGGGTCTCTCCATAGCCTGTTGGTATTCCTGAGCGGCTCCACCTTAGTAGAATACTGGAACTTGGCTTTGCTCTCCTTTCTCACCGTGTCAGAGGTCGTCTCCAGCACAGCCCACGGAGCTCTGCACACCCTGGAGGCCTGGTTTCAGACCCTGGGCGGGGTGTTTGAAAGTTTCAAAATGGTGGGCCACCTCTCCTGCCACGTGGGGTGGCGCACCAAGGAGCTACTCCACCGCGGGCTCGTCTCAGGGAATTTCATCCTGAGGCAGACGTTCGAAGGCCTCTGCATCGCGCTCAGTCTCGTCCTGTACCTTATTAACACTGTAGTAAACATCGTCCTCATCGGGATGCAGAACTGTTTCTCTGCGTTGGCAGGTGCCTGGGAGGCCATTGCAGGCCCTCTGCATAAAGCCTTGGAGTTGGCTCTCACACTGTTAACTTTCCTTTACAGCTGTCTGGTCGGTGCCTCTGTACTGCTGTGGACTCCCTGTCAGCTGCTGCTGGATTTTCTGGCAGCGCTTGGTCACGTCTTCATCACAGTGTTTGTGCTCGACGCCCACGGCCTGCTCCTGACAGCGGTTATCGTCTCGCTGGCTTTGCTGTACCTGAACCCCAGACTTCCTTTTCTGGTTGCGCGCCAGAGCCTCCGCTTCATCGAAGCGCTACAAGGAGCTCACGGTCTACGAGGAGTGCACGGTCTACAAGCAGCCCTCCGTAGGCTGTTCACCCTGCTTCTGGAGCCAGCCCAGGCCTACCAGGAGGTCCACACGGAGGCGCCGCAGCAAGTCGATGGAACCGGGCTCTTGTACACAGACGTCGGAGCCTCTGGAGCTTCCAGCAACCTCACAGGCGCCCATCTCCCGCCGACCAATGAGCCGAGCCAGTTAGACTCTCCACAGCTCCACACTCATCTGCAGGGCGAGCCGCAGAGCGCGAGCAGCATCCCCGCAGACAACAGTCCCTCCGCTACGAGGACTAGCAAGTCCAGGCAGGACCCCGCGCCGGCGGAGGGCGTCGGGAACGGCGGCGCCCCTCCGACAGATAGTAAGCTCCTCAGCCTGCTGAAGGAGCAGGAGGAGAGGAAGAAGTGTGTGATCTGTCAGGACTGGACCAAGACGGTCCTGCTCCTGCCCTGTCGCCACCTGTGCCTGTGTCGGGCCTGCTCCGACATCCTCACCCAGCGACGCCCTCTACAGCAGCGCTGCTGTCCTCTGTGTCGACAACCCATCACTCAGACCATGGACGTGTTCCTCTGACGGGACGCACGGGAACGCACTCGAGGGGGGGAGGGATCGCGGGGAGCTTGATTAGAGATCGATTAACGAGATTGTCCTGTAACAGGACGATCGGAAGTCACAGTTTTGGTCCCCATAACGATGTGTGTGTGTGTAAACATCGTCTGTGTAGCACTGGAAATAGGTTAATATTATAACATGATAGGAAGGTTTTTTTGTTTTGTTTTGTTGTTTTTTACTGGTAGATGTTTGTGTGCTGGGTTCCTGTGCATGACTGGAAGGCCTGTAAAATTAGAAAAAAAAAAAAGGATTTGATTTTAATTTTGGCAGGTCTTTAAAGGTATACTGAGTAGGATTTTCCTAAACAAAACAATGTATAGACTTGTACAAAAATAATCCCTCTCAATCATCACTTATGAACCACTAGAAGTGTGTGGTGGTATCTGTGTCTGCAGAGGCTCTGCCCTCTTCCTGTATTCTCTTATTTTGCTGCGTTCAGGACGTTTCTGGGCGTCGACCTTTAGGTAGTGCACCCATGTGGGTGCGTAGCCCCCAGCCAATCACAGCGCAGGGTGTGAGAGTGGGACTCTCGTCTTGCCGGGGAGGAGGGGCCAACTTTGAATGTTGTGTTTACAAACCGCAACCAACAAATCCTACTCGGTATACCTTTAGACTTCGAAATGGGAAAGAGTATGGTTAAGTATAAAAAAAATTGTCAGTCTCTTCTCATCTGGCTACACGTTCTATGAAGAGCTGCTGTCCTCTCATGCATTGTGATATTTATTGTGAAGAATCAGTTTCATCTATAGAGAGCTAAGGCCTAGTTAACAGACATGTCACCTAGCTAGCATACATCAGCATACATCATAATGAACACTGGGCAAAATTCAAATCCAGTCAAAAAAAAAATTTGATGTATAGGGAAAAAAAACAACTGGAATTTGAGATGGCAATGTTTAGGATCCTTGTGGATGGTGTTGGAACAACCCTTTATAAAGCACGAAAAGACATGAGTAAGCATCTTGTCTTTCCATCACAGGGTTTCCTGACTCAAAGTAGCGATGGTCTGACACCATTGATTTAGAGAATCCAAACTATTGCTGTTCCTGCTACCTATGAAGTCGGGACCAACATCAGCAAAGCTGACTGAGATATTATCTATTTTCCCCAATAGACGGGTCTTTATATGGGTGAAAAAGGCAGACAGTGAGATTGCTCTGCTTTGAGTTTTAATAATGCTGATACCTATTCTTAGCTCGGTATCAACCATCTCACACCAGTATCAGTAGTTATTGGTGCATTCCTATCTTAGACATCTTGGTCAGTTAAAGAAAATGTGCAGAACACTTATTTATCAAGTATTTATTATACAGTATTATACAATATATAATGCAGTTTTATCTAACTACAGGAGTATTTCAATTTGGAATAAGGTTAAGAAATAATTCACCTCACTCTTTTATAAGCCATGTGTATTCATTAATTGTCCTTTGTGTTTAAGAAGTGATTTTGGTCTTGCAGCTATCTACTGACAGGTTTTATAATTGTGCTAACCATATTGTGCTGGCTACTGTTATTGTGGCTTATAATGTTATCAACATTTCACTTGTAGCAACAGACCTTTTAGTATTTCCACATCAAAGCTTTAAGATTTAAAACATTACAAATATCACCAGTGGGATACTACTACAGTATTTCAACATAATGCTCTGAACACTGGGATCAATCAGTTAATTCCCATCAACCCTCATACAATGTGTGAAATGAACTCCAGCCAGTTGCTTTGGTAGGTAACTAGGTACAATTATATTTTAATAGTAGAACAGGCAATATGGTTGATCATTTTGAGAGTCTGTCTTCCATTGGCTCTGCCCTTCTTTATAAATGAGGAGTTGGAATTCCAGAATCTTGAGTCTGACACTGCCAGTTATTTATTTCATGGTGATGGATTTAGAGATAATTGTACGCGGGTTACTTGAAACTGTCAGACTCTGTAATGTGATGTAAACTTCTGAGTCATAGGGCCAAATCCACCAGATGTTTCATAAAGGAGATTACCAGATCCTGAGAGTATAACATGACAGCACTTGTGCCAAAGAACTAGGGCTGCTGAGTATTGATAACAAGCTATATTGTATTTTTTGTTTGTATTTTCTTGCAATTTTTTCTTTCATCTGTTGTATTTGTAATGTATAATATATGAAGGAGGAGGTGTAATATTAACTCTTAAGATTCACTCTGTTTAAATGTGAATGATTTTCTCTGATACGTGCGTTGATTCTTCAGAAACCACAATTCCTTGTCTAGGAAGGTATCAGTAGCACCTTTTTTCTCTGATGGGGAAAAAAAAGAAAACAGATGCTTGAACTGAGGAAACTGCAGTAGTATTTATTGTAATGATGGTGATGAATATTGCTATTATTTGTGCAGACCAACGAATAATGCTAATGTTACCAAAACCTTTAAATCCTTAAAGGCCCAGTCATATTTGCCATACCAGCCACATCCTGGTAACGTTTGGCAACGGTTGGTGCATCTGTCATTGCCACTAGTTTATTTGTCAGGTAGCCAGTGTGTGTCTGATTAACGTATCATATTCCAAGAACTTATTTAAAGTGGCAATCTCAAAGATCTCCTTTTCGTTGTCTTTGGCGGCACCTGTGGCGAAAAACGGTAATTGCAGGTGTGTAATTGGACCTCACTTCAAGGGGAAAATGCATCACTAACGCTAATTTGAAAGCATGGTGGGGAAGTCACTACAAACACCCGGTTCTTAATACTCATAGTACTGCAAATGCAAGAGCTTTCATCACTAGGACATAGGCTCAATCGCCATTGTGTTACCTCATTATAGATAGATAGTGACTTAACAGACATAACATTTATTTAAATGAAAATCTTAGGAGATCTTTGAGATTGCCAACTTATTTAGTTGTGAATCTACTTGTTACAGTGGCTGGCCACCCAGAACTTAGTCTCACACCCAGGTTCCATTCCTGGTAACATCATAGCAGTGGGCTAGTCTTTAAAGGTGCTATTTGTAAAATTGGCACATTACTGACCTCTGGGGTTAGTGAAGTGAAATACACTAACAAAGTAAAAATATAACTGCAAGGGGCGATGGTGGGGTTCAAGCCTATGTAGCCCATTCAAACCCGATGCCGCAAGGTTCAACAGGTTCAGTCCTTAAGCGTAGCGAGAATTGTTATGACTTTACAAACAGTCAAGTTATTACAAAACCATTACAAGCCATACTGAGCATCTCTGTTTTAACATTACAGTGAACTGTGGAACATTCAACATCTTGCCCTTCAGTCACTGTATAATGTATTTGCATAGAATTTGATGTGAAGATTCCAAAGTGAGTTGTGGACAATTATCCAAATATTGCGGTGATTGCATGAACCCAATCTGAGTTATAAGCCATTATGCGATAGACCACACCCACATGTGCCAACCACAACCAAACAATTGGCTCTAAAACATGCGCATCAGTATTTGTGAAATTCTATCATTACATTATGAGAAACACATTTGTCGCGCTCCCTCAACTTCATTTGTCAATTAATTGGCGGCCATGCTTTTTTTTTTTTATCCAATGTGGGAATTTGTGATACAAAATCTGATGGTTGATAATAAAACAGCAGCACATAAACAATATGGTTTCAGCTCTATGGGCTTGAACCCCTAACGAGGAGCACAGTGTGCAGGCTGAGGGCTGAGGGCCGTCAAAACAAAGACCAGGAAGTAGAGGAGCCAGAGGCACAATCAAAACATAGACAGGGGAAGCTTTCAGACAATCACCATTATGCTATATGTTATGATACAATGTGGTAATTCAACTTTTTATTTGATTTTGTCATATTACAGAGCACCTTTAAATCCTAGCTAAGCTAGTTAATGTTTTTTTTGTTTTGTTTTTTGGGGGGGGTCATTCAATTTAGGCTTCAATCTTCCAACGTATTATCATTTTATCAACCAATCTCTCCTACTAAAGTACCATCATTTGTTACAATTTTGTGCAGTCGGTTTATATCTCATTCTGTAACCTTTAGTATTATCATGCCTAATACACATACCAACGGTATGTTTGACTACAATTTAATTTGATTATTTAATTGAATGTGTGTTTAATTTGTCTTGTTTCACTCAACAGTTTGTAAGTTGGGTGAATGTGAATGTTTTATAATTTATTCATCCATGATGTTGCTGGCTGTTGTCCATGTTTTGTTTTGTTTTTGTTTTTTTTGGAGGGGGGGGGGGGGTGGGTTT
>OMKK01091827.1:0-10539 GCA_900302305.1 Polymixia japonica
GCTGACTGGGTGCTGAGGAGGTGAGACTGGCCCGGCTCAAGCCAGCTGCACACGGAGGAGAGACGGGACATGGAGGAGAGACAGGGTTTCAGAAAGTGGGAGATGGGATGGTGGGAATTAGTAGAAAGAAATTATAGACAGACAGACAGATAGATAGATAGATAGATAGATAGATAGATAGATAGATAGATAGATAGATAGATAGATAGATAGATGAGGAAGATAAACACATCAGACCATAGTGGGGGTCTGGAGGCAGTCAGGCTTTGATCTGGCCTACACATTGTGTGTGTGTGTGTGAGAGAGTGAGTGTGAGAGTGTGTGTGTGTGTGTGTGTGTATGTGAGAGAGTGAGTGTGAGAGTGCGTGTGTGTGTGTGTGAGTGAGTGAGTGTGAGAGTGAGTGAGTGAGTGTGTGACCTCTGAGGGAGGAGGTTGCCAGAGGCCAGGGCTGGAGGATTAGAGAGAAGCTCTCCTCTGCTTCAGATAGAAGAGAAACATCTAGTTCTTCTTTTGTACCACTTGTTCAGTCTCATTTGTCTTGTTAAACTCTGCTGATAATGAATAGAATAGAATAGAATAGAATTCACTAGATGACAGATAGTAAGATTTGATACGTAGAATAGAGATACACCCATTTATTTCATTCAGATTGAATTTGATTTGAATCAGATTTGATTTGATTGAATCCACCCAGGATATCCATCAGGCACAAGACTTCCACCATTTTAAAAATGCTAGTTTTACAGGATTTATGGCATAAAACTACACAGTGATCATAGCTAGGATTTACAATAAACACAAAAATCGACATTTCAGATGATAATCAGTGTATGTCTACCCTGGTTGTTACTGCTTTACTTCTATGTAGAACAAACATACGTTTAGGTAAACAAACCAACAGCACATTAAAACAGTAACAGGAAGTGAGTACTGTGGTCTGGATAGAGACACGCTGGTTGTCCAGGTGTGTCCACCGTCCAGCCACATGTCTGGGCCTTCCTGCCTGGCCAGCTGACCTAACCTTTGCTCTGTCTTAATCAGGTAGAGTGGTGCCCCAGTAATCCACTGTTGGTAATGTGTGTGTGTGTGTGTGTCTGTGTGTGTGTGTGTGTATGTGTGTGTACGTGCACATGTCTGTCGTTTTCAGCCATGCTGTGGTAAGGTACATGTGCTCTTGTATGTGTGTGTGTGTGTGTGTGTGTGTGCGTCTGCTAGTCAGGCTGAGGTCTTGTGGAGATTGGAGTGGCCTTGAGGTCAAAGGTCAGATAAACACAGCTGGCACTCTCCTCCTGGCTTAGAAAGGCTGTTTTCTCCCTTTTTCCTTCCTAAGTCCCACTTTCTTTATCTCTCTCTCTCTCTGTTCCTCTTCCTGACTCTATCCCTGTCTATCTTCATTTCCCCTTTGTAACTTTTTCTCTCTCTCTACTCTCTTTCTCTCATCTGTCCATCTTGTTTTCTTTCTCTGTTTGGTCTGTCTCTCTTTTCTTTATTCTCTCCTTTCTGTCTGGCTGGTGTTTCTTGTCTATATCTATTTTGCATTTGAAAACCTTCCTCTCTCTCTCTCTCTCTCTTCTCTGGCAATGTCTCTTATTTTTTCCTTTTCGTCCCTCATTCTTGTTGCTCTCTCGCTGTGTTCTATGCCCATCTCTCTCTCTCATTCTCTCTCTCTCCCTTTCTCTCTCTGTCTCGTTATCTCTCTCTCATTCTCTCCCTCTTCCTTTCTCTCTCTCTCTTCTCTCTCTCTCTGTGTCTGTATCTCTCTCTCTCTTCCTTTCTCTCTGTCTCGGTATCTCTCTCTCCCTCTCTCTGTCTCGTATCTCTCTCTCTCTCTCTCTCTGTCTGTCTAGTGAGGAATGTTCCCTGGATGCTCAGATCCATCACGTCTCCAAGCTGTTGTCAATAAATCAGCCTCTTCTGTCTCTTTTTGTCTCTGCCTGTCCTTTAATCTTTAACCTTGTCAGAGTCTCTCTCTCTCTCTCTCTCTCTCTGGCCCGTCTTTCCTTCCGTTTATCT
Source organism: Polymixia japonica (assembly GCA_900302305.1). NCBI lineage: Eukaryota > Metazoa > Chordata > Actinopteri > Polymixiiformes > Polymixiidae > Polymixia > Polymixia japonica. Next base: position 2,015 of record OMKK01091827.1, read on the forward strand.
GTCTGTTTATCTCTGGTTTGCTGGTGAATCCTCCTCTTTCTTCACACCATCTTCCTCATGTTTACATCTTCGTAGTCATCTCTTGTCTTTCATAAGGAAGACCCTCTGTGTCTGCACCTGTCTCTCCTCTCCTCCACTGAGACGGGCCGCTTATGTCTTTAAGCTGTTAATGATCGTCGTGGACATCAGGAGGAACAGGTCTCGCTTGACAACTCTGCTGTTCAATGCACCGCAATCCCGGGTCGAATTCCACTCACGACAGCGCAGTCCCATTAATTAATAATTAATTAACCAATTAATAAACAGTATTTGTGTATGATTTTGAAGTTTGAGTACATACGCGTTTTTTAAATTACTATTAATTGATTAAATCATTTCTAGATTAGTAGTTGCAGTTTAATATTGTAATATTGTTGAGATGGTGCCTGGCCAATCAGATCACTTTGCCCTGCAGCTGTTTCTGTAGAGGACATGAATGGTCAGCTGATCTAAACAAATGATATATTGTGGACATCATTTGACCATTAGCTGCAACAGGGCAGCATTTACGAACCAATCACTGACTGTGCCTTTAACCTAATCTTAATCTTAATCTATTGTATATCTTCCCTACTCACGACATAACTCCTAACGCTAAAACTTTGTAGAAGTGAAGACCGAATGAAAAGAGTCTCCTCACGTCCAAAACTCGACAGACGGAGACCTTGGACGGTCCATCACGGTGTTCCTGACTTGTCCCCCTTCAGGGTGTGTGAGAGAAAATGTTGCCATTGAATTAGTCTTACTGAAGTGTAGAGGAAAGGTTTCCCCTTAATCCAGCAGATTAGGAGATCAATGCACAAGCTTTATGTGTGCTAAGTGTGTGTGTGTGTAACAGATGATGGATCTCGACTACACGCTCGGAGAGGATCGTCACCTCCCAGGTCTCGAGGTGGAGTCCAGTTATCTCTGTGGTGTCTCCTTCCAGGGGCTCCCGGCAGGGTCCCCCTCCACCTCCCACCCTCCACGCAGCTCCACCACAGCATCAGAAGGTGTCTCAGACCCTGCGGAGGTCAGCTCGCTCCTTTAGTTTTGTCAGTTGGTCCGAGGACATCGATCACCGAGTGTCAGAAAGCGAGTTTTACGTCCAGGAATATCTGGGGAAAGTCTCGGTCAGGCTGATGAGATGATGTGTCACGTTAGCACGACTCTAACGAGGAATATAAACTGTATGGTAATAAATAGCCGATGGTCTACAGGTTTGAGACCTGGGCTCTCATATGGGAAAGTATCGGGCGAAACATATATAAAGAAAGCAATATAAAAATCATACAAGACACACTGTAAAAATCATAGTAGTTTTGTGTGTTTCCTCATGAAAGTGGCACCTTTTGTAGTAAGGAACTTATAAGATGTTTCATGTGATACATTGTATCGTTGCACCATTTTTGAATCATTACTGACTGCCTGCCCATATAAGTCAAATCTAATATAATAAATGACTATGGATATTGTATGTGTCTTTACCATCACATAGACTTCATCCAAGTTTCATGTAGAAAATATAGTCTTGTAAAATTGTATTATATCTTTTCCATATGGGCTTGACTGTAAGGTTGGCAGTTTGAATCCTCAGACCCACTGGAGAAATCCTGACAGGACAGGGGAATGAGTAACACGCTCCCCTCTTCCTGTAACTACCGTTTCCAAGGTACCCTTGAGCAAGGCCTAAACGCCCAGCTACTGCAGCGGAGCTGCTCTGTGACCAACAGGGGAAGGTTGTGGTTATACTGGGAAGCTCCCAGGTGTGAATATGCGTTGCAGCAGGGTGTTAATTGTAAGAGAGCACACCTTCTCGGCACAGAGGTCAGAAAAGGGCCACGGCTTTTGTCGTTGAAGGAGAACACATCCCGTTTGCGATTGTCGCCGTTTTAATTGACTTAAATCTCGGCGGATGTACTAATTGTTTTCCGCACATTTCTAACGTAGGCGTACGCATCTTTCTCCCTCGGGCTAATTCATCGGTAATGATGTGATGAATCGCCGGCTGTCTGTCAGCCCCGCTAACATTGACGTGTTTGTCAGAACACAGGATGTGTCACGGCGATGCCCTTTTGATTCCCAGGAGGTTCGCGTCTCGTCCTTTGGTGCCGCCGACGGTTTCGGGGCCATTGTTCGGATCCGGCTTCTCGTGTTACGGCTTCCCTCGTCTTGGCATCTGTTTTTTGGGGCTGGTCTGATTGCGTGGTTGTATGCAGATGCCAGTATTGTAGCTAGCTGTACACCTCCCCGGCTGATTGTCTCCTCCAACCAGTTACCTGCTGAATATTAAAGCCGGCAGCCCCAGGTAGGTAGATAGGGGCCGTCCGCATCGCATGCAAAGGAGCCGGTTGGCTCCTGACGAGAGGACACAGCTGTCGAACGACAGACGCCTTCATCATTGTCTTCGTGTTACAGATGGATGACACCGCTGACAGACAGGCGGAATAAATTGGTTGAGATATTAAGGAGAAACAAGCTTACGTTTCAGGGCTTCTCTCTGTCTCGCTCTCTCGTTCTGTCTCAAGGTGCATTTCTAGTCAAATACATGGAGGGGATGAAAGAGACAGTTGGTCTGGTGCACATGTTTTGTTAAAGGGATTTAACACAAACCAAAACATTTGCCTGTATCAGTTGCCTGTATATACAATGGTTACACTTCTGTATAACTGGACTGATGAGTGCAACAGAATCAACATGTATTACTGTAAGTAAATATCAGAATATCAGTGGAAATATCACAACGACAGAAACCCTGCAGACGGCCAACAGACTAGCTAGCTGTTGAAAGGTCAGTGGCTGGAAGAAGGAATGGAATTATGAAGTTATGCAATATTGCTGTTAGCAGGTCCATAACTAAGACTGCAGTGGCCATTTATTGGTTTCTTTATCCTGGATGTAACTCATAACTTTTTCATGTTTAAAAATCCTATTTTTCATTACTATGACTCGTATCAATCATCCTAACAATGATGATTCAACTCGGTCCTGTCAGATGAGTTACTCTGCATCCTGTTATGCTGAATTAAATTCCAGTGTTGGTGACATTTCGTGGAAAAAATCAGTTCCACACAGAGGAAGTTATTTTAAACAGACGTTGGGAGTAGGTAAACAAAAACCACAGAAAAGACGAGTGTTATTTTCAGAAACCGATCCTGCTACTGTTCCGAAGAAGTGCGTCGTCTGAGGACGGAAAAGCTTCAAGAAAAGAGAGCGACCGCCGGTGCCGACAGACACCGTGATTATGAACTGAACTCTGGGAATTGTCTTTCAAACACAAAACGTTATGGATTATCACTGCCTACAGGACTACAGATGGAAACTAGCCTCTGGGCTACAATCTGGCACTTTTACGTGTACCTATGCTACATGTTCATTAATATGCACTGTCCTGGATTTTAAATAAATAAAAAAAATAAAAAAATAAATAAAACAAAACAAAAAACAACAACTTTAAAGCAAATATGCCATTAGCACAGGATAACAGAAACTAATGTTTTTCACCACGTGTGATAGATTTGTGGCGAACTATTATATGTTGAAGGTGAAATTAGCTGATAACAAACTCCACACATATGCAACACACTCCTCTGAACATCGAGCCATGCTTGACGATCAATTACCTATCAACACGTCTGAAATCAATACGACATGTCAACCACATTGATCCTTCGCCTCCCATTTCAGTTATCATAGAGTTCTATTCTATTTCAGCATAGACCACATAAATCAACGTCAGACCTGCACTGTTAAAAATAGATCTGTTGAAATTAAACAGTATTTTTAAAGCGATAGCTTGTTTTTGTAAAAATTTGGCTTTCCTACTTACCCAGAGTCAGATGGACTTGTGGATCCCATTTTTACGTCTCTACGGGAAGTTTGAAGGAACGAAGGAAACAGCAATGGTTAGCTCAGTCCAATTGCTGGAAGTGTAGCAAGCTGCTACTTGACCCCATAGACTTCCAGCAATTGAGCTAAGCTAACCGTTGAGCTAAGTGAATCCATTGCTTCAAACTCCACGCAGGGACATAAAAATGGCATCCGTGAGTTTGTCTGACTCTGGGTTGAAGGATAACACAACATACATTAAAGATACGTGACGTTTAAGTCCCTGCGTCCACTGAGTACTTCTGTTTTAGCTGGCAGCGCTAAACAGATGTCTAGGGGAAGTACTGGTTGTGGCTTCTGATGAATTAAAAATCACAGGGTGCAAGTTTGCTAAAAGTTCAAATTTGTTTTAACTTGCAGCGCTCCGTGATAAAAGCATCCTTAGCTCTCAGGGCGGATAGGAACGTGCATCCATGTTTTATTTCCATTGAAAATAATGAGTAAGAGGAATCCAGTGCTCTACAGAGAGGTTAGCGCTCACAGTTTTACTCAGTTGTGACATCTGCCAACACGTCTACTTGTTTTTGGCTAGAGACAACATTGTTACTTTACTTCAATACATCTTTTTGAAGAGTGTAGTCCTGGTCTCGGCCAAACACCTTTACCGCTGAGTTACGGTCCCCAACTCCGAGAGGCTGTTAAAACAGTCAAGGAGAACGGGGTAGGCAGTATATTAAGTCCAATTTCCATAAGCCTGGCTTTAAATTAGACGTTTGGTCCTGCTTTAAGTAAAACCTGAAGGTAACAGAGGCCAGAGTGGAGCCAGAGAGATCAGGAAGATATACGGTGACATCAAAGCTGTTTTTTGCACCCAACAAAAACCTCCACAAATTCAGAAAAATCCACAGATCTTAGAAGTGGAGGCGGGCGCATGAAACTTTCTGGGCCTGTGTGTGTGTGCATGTGTGTGTGTGCATGTGTGTGTGTGCATGTGTGTGTGTAGGTAGACGGAGACAGAAAAATAGAGTGTGTGTGCCGTGTCAGAGGGACGTCCGTGAGTGCACGTGAGACAGGAGGTGAGTGAGCGTGCACGTGAGTATATATTCAAGTTTTGCGGAGAGACCGTCAGCGATAGACGCGGAACGCCAGCATGTGTGTGTGTGTTCGCAACTCTTTCTTTGTGTGTGTTTCCGCGTGTGAGCGCGCACATGTGTGAGCGTCTGTCCGTGGATGGGATAATATCTAGGCTCCAGTGTGTGACATTAGCTCTGCGGTGCGTGTCCAGGTTACAAGATTAATCACCAATGTCTTGAGATAACTCCGCCGTGGTCTATGACTATATTCTTGAAGTGAGTTTGAAAGTTAATTTGTCATGAAATCCAATCACCGGGGGGAACAGCGCGTTTCGCTAGCCTAGAGGCCCGGGGGGGAATCCGGATCCTATGCAAATTCGTCTCCGTTCCCAAGGATTTCTGAGCTGTCAATGCCCGTTTGGTTTATACAAGCAAATGTATAAACCAAACGCCTCTGAGAGACGCGAGTGTATAGATGTAACATGTGTGCAGCGGTCAAACCAAACTGCCAACACGCGGTTTCTGACAGGGGTCGCGAAGGTAAGACAATACAAATGAACGGACAAGCTTAATAGCTTTGGAAGTTTGAGCAGTTTGTGGCTTGGAAAGGTTTGTGTAGGAGTATAACAGCTGTCTTTTCTTCACAGTTTATAGAAATTAGTGAGTTCTTCTCTTGCAAAATTGTGTTGTCATGTAATTCGGGTGATTTTATTTACATTTTTAAATCGCGGTGTGTTCATGGGTCATTTAGGAAACGCCAACCTTAGACCTACTAACCTAAACTGAACTTTTAAAAGAGGTTATGCTTTTATTTTGTGTGCCAATACTGGCAGCTTCTCTTTTTGTTCAATGGTTTAGATTGTAGAAAACGTTTGCCGCTAGACATTTATCCTTCCAAACATATAATTAAAGATGATGATATACCTGTATCATTAGCGCTGCCGTTCCCTGTTGCTCCTACCTTTACTTTGATCTCCTACGCGTCTTCTCTGGGGTTTTTTGAGAACCGTGAGTGTGTGACTTACTCTTGCTTAGGTTGCTTTTATTTCTTAAAGAGAAAATTGCATGCCATTAAAGACAAAATGTCAACATCCTCTGCCAAGTGGAAACCCTGCGCTGCATCTTGGGAACCCGGCGCGCCAATAAAAACATGAATTATGATCTAAAAACGTTTGCTCTGCTAAACGGCTGTGAAGCTGGTCTACATCACGCGGGGGGTTATCACTTGAGATTCTTAAATGCAAATCAATTTGACTCGGACTATTTTAAAGACAACAAAACAATAATGATCGGTAATAAACTGGCAGCATACGTTACGCGATAGAGTGTAGACAGTTTAAACAAAGAAGAATCAATTGTCATGCAATGTGGATATATAACTATCCTACCGCAATGACATAATTACCAGAACCACAATGCCTCCAGCATCACCAGGCCTCTACACTGGTACTGCCTCCCAGTTTAACAGAACATGGGATAAGTATACAGTCAACTCTGTGTATTGCTAGTTCGTGTAAATTTAAAAAGAATGGATGAATAAGATGGACAATTAGATTTTCACCCACTAGTGAATCATTTCCTTTTTAAATTGATATTAATGTATGTATGGTGCAACCCAGTGAAAACAGGTATATACAATGATCTTCTTTATAAACAAGTTGAGGAATGTAGTGACGGAATGATGGTGTAGTAAATCCAGGAGGGGGTTATAGGTTCGACAGCGATACTGTTGTTTTGACAGCGTATTACTGTAAGGTGAAGTCCTCGCTGAATTATTCAGCTGTGGCGACTGAAGTCATCGCACACAGAACCCTATCAGCCCTCCGTAAGCCCTGAGTGGAGAGAAGGAAGGAGGGAAGGAAAGAAGGAAAAAATAACGAACAAATAAAGAAAGAGAAAGAGAAAGAAAGACATAGATAACTCATGAAAAGCAAACAAGAGAGAAAGACAGTAGCAAAGGGAGACGGGGGGGGAGAGAGAGGGAGAGAGAGAGAGAGAGACATGAGACAGACATGAGAGAGAGAGAGAAAGAGAAAGAGACATAGAGACAGCAAGGGTCTTACAATGGACTTACCATAAGTCCTGACCCTGTCACTCTGCCATCTAAGCCTAATGCCAGCCCCTAAGTGGCCCTCATTTACCCCGTTAGGACCGGCCCCGGCCAGCAGATGACCGAGGTGGAATGAGATACAGCAGAAGTGTGGCGGCGGGGGGGGTGTTAAAGTGGGGATTGGGTGGATTTGGTGTCATGCAGGTATAATCCTGCCGCTGCATCCCGCCGCCTGAGATTTGACGTGCGTTCGTCAACCTACGCTGAGATTGGCTCCTTCCAAACCCAGTAATACTTATGGTGTCCAGAAGTCAAGACGTCTCCGTCTGTCTGTGTTGCTAACATACCGTGTAGCCAATTTGCTACAAGAAGGTGACACGGTGTTTGTGTGTGTGTGTGTGTGTGTGTGTGTGTACTGAAAGAGAGAGAGAGAGGGAGAGAGCGAGAGAGAGTTTACAGCCCGCTCCCGCTCCGATCCTCCTAACCCCCCTCTGAGGCGATAAGCGGCCATTTTGGTTTCCCCTGTTAGGCGTTTGGCTCCAGCCGTGTGTTTAAGGCAGCGGGCCATGGCCAATACACACTGTTACAGTCTCAGCAGCCTCCACAGAAGCTACAGGCACCAAGTGCAGACAAAAGCCCGGGCTTACACCTGTAAATGTGCCGCGCTGAAATTGCCTGTTATAATCCTGTGAGCCTCTCAAATCCGCCAGTACAAAGGGAATTGATGATAGGGTATTATGGCAGTATGGTAAATACGGGCCTTAGAAGTGACTGAGATGATATATTAGCTGCAACTGAACTAACACTGAGCCCCTTTTTAGTTCGTAAGTTGATGATGGATATCTAGATCAATTGTGAGACAAAGCCATGGAGCAATTAGGGTCCTTCTCTCGATTCAAACAGAGTAATTTGTGTTTAGAACTGGATTAGAACTGGACTGTTTCATTTTTAACTCGCGTCATTAAGGCAGAAGCTACATGCTAAAGCAACAAACGTGCAGTTAAAGATTATGATGATACCTACTGGGTCACTTGTGCCTTTCAATCTGGGTACATGTTAGTTGATACGTCTATATGGTGAACTGTACAATTACTTTTGAGGCGGAACAAAAATATAATTTTATTTGAAATTTTTTATCCCTTATGAAAAAGATATCTGTGGTACAAACTGAGTAAACCTAAACTACTACTACTGTACTACCAATAGTACTACTATTATTCTGAGCTACACTACTACTAATACTACTACTAATACTACTACTAATACTACTATCAGCCATAAAAAAGTAGGGCATAGAAGATAAAAGAACACTGAACTAAATAAAAACAAAACTACAACCTAGTACAAAGTCAATGTAAAGGTTAAAGAAAGGCAAAGAAAGGTTTTAACAATAATAATAACTTTAGCAACAATTATCATTAGCAGGAAAACTAGAGAACAAAAACAGCTTACACACACACACACACACACACACACACACACACACACACACACACACACACACACACACACACACACACACACACACTCACACGCCCTCACACACACACAAACAA
>OMKK01091834.1:3130-13916 GCA_900302305.1 Polymixia japonica
CCTCTCACTCACCACAGAAAAGCTCCCCGGGACAGAATAGAAATAGTGGGAGAGGTGAAAGAGAAGAGTAAGACAACATTTGTTTTATCAAGGACACATAAGACAACTCATCAAGAGGAGGAAAACGGTGACGCGCAGTTATTGCTGGTAACCGTGGCTGTCGTTCAATTTACTAAAATGAAAAATACCCATTTTTCTGCGCTTGCAGTTTACCGCGCTACACGACACGTGTCATTTATTAGTTATCAGTTATCACCAAGATAATTGCCTCTTTTGTAATTCCACTTTTAAATAAATGCTACTCATCGCTGCCAATCTGTGTCTTACTGATTGTATGTATGTGCCTCAAAGGATTGTATTCATGGAACCATATGGAAATGCTTTCTAATAGAACTATGTTTGGCCCTTGTCTTTATTTACCCGAAAGCAAAACATCTGCACTTATTATGTGCAATACAATACAAGTCCAATAGGCCTACTGGGCTGTGCAATTAGAGTCTATAATGATTATGTAATGTCACTATGCAGCAAATGTAGCCAAGAGTCAACATTCAGCTATTTTCAAGAATTACATATTATTGGACCAATACAGCCAACAAATACAGCCAGCACATACTATCACACATGCAGGACATTATGCTGACATGTTAAATTCAGCAATTACCATGGCACTGAAATATCAGCCCTAACATTTCTGATGTGCTGAATTCTGGTTAGTCTCTCACAGAAGAACCCTTTCTTAGCACAAAAGGATTAACTATAATTAAGAATTGCCAGTCATCTAATGTTGTCGCTACTTTGTGGTCCACTGTTGCCCTCTTGTGGCTCATCTACAAGTGTCTTGGAACAACAATGGAAAGACCATGTCCAAAAACAAACAACTGCTAAGCTAAATGATTGAACCAGAATATCTTTGTGTATAACTTCTAAAAGTTTTCAAGGAATGTATAGGTCATCTTTACTGAAGAATGAGAGACGATGAATCTGTGTCAGCAAAAGTCCCGTATTTCAGAGACATTTAAATCCGACGTTCTGTTGTTCCATCATGCTTTAATGTGGTCTCCTCAGTTTGAAAGTCACTCTATAGGGTTTGGGCGACTGAATGCCTCCAAATACAGGTGTCAGATCAGGAGCCGCAGCATCCTCGGGCCACAGAAACAGGAAGTGACGAAGGAGGGTAACCAGGATGAGGAAGAGCTCCATGCGTGCCAAACGCTCCCCAAGGCACACGCGGGGACCTGGGAGTCAGAAGGAGAGACAAGACTCACGGGGGGAATCTCAGTAACAGCACCAACTGTTAACACGATGTACTGTACACAGATGTGAGGTCCTGTATGTCCCTTGTACCATGTGAGTGTCTATTTCAAATGTATGCAGCTATGCTGTTATGTATCCCAACACCAAAGACACCAAAGCAGATTCTTTGTTCATGTAATGCGCCTGGTGAATAAGGTGATTCTGATTCTGATATACCTTACACAAACACTGACAATAACACAGTGTGGTTAAAGAAGCAACAATCATAAAACACATATATGGACAATATCGACAAAATTAGACCACATAAATAGAACTAATACAACCACAATACAGAACAGGACGGGAAGTTAGGGCGGCAGTAACCGAGAGGATAGAGACGTGGCCGTTCGACTTTAAGATTGTTGGTTCAAATTCCAAACCGCCAGCGAAACTGTGGCCAGTAAAAGTGAATTAGAGATGCTCTCCCACCCTGAACTACTGCTGTCGAGACGATGCTGAGTAAGGCCCTTAACCTCCTGCTGCTCCAGCAGAACAACAGACTAGAGATGTGTGTAGCCGTGTGACTGTGAAGCTGTCTGTCTGTTTAAAAAAAAAAAACAGCAAACAACAAAAAAAAATCACATACAGCAAAGAGCCATAGTACAGGGCTGGTGTGTCTGTGTGTGTCTGCTCCTGGTGCCCTAACTACACCACATTACCGCCGTTGAATTACTAGTTAAAGCAGACCGTTGGCACCAGGGGAAAATTCCAGGTGTATTATATCGGTGTTTAAGCAGTTTGCTTATTAAAATTCAACTGTTGGCTGGGGGCGTATAACGTCTGGCTCTTGTCTCACATTTACATAATTAAGCACTAGTCATGCAAACACATCATTACTTACATAAGCCTCTGTAGAGACGTGCATATCAACTGGAGCAGTCTTAAGCCCTTTGAGAGGGTCAACTCAGTATCACCTCCCTGGCTGTATCAACCTGACCGTGACTTTACTGAGGGGCCCAAGATAAATCTCTACCTGAACCACCGTCAGTTGGCGGTTGATTTGATGGAATCAAATTTGGAAATGATGCTTCGCTGCTGAGAGGAGGAAACTGGGGTTGGGAAAGCACACTGTTAACTGGAAGGTTGTTAGTTCAAATCCCCAGACTGGCTGGGGAATTCTGGGCAGGGAATAATGCCCTCCTATCCCACTTCCTGTTGCAGTTCCCTTGAGAAAGTAACTCCACCAATAATATTGCATGTTTTACTCGGGCAGCTCCATGATTTGAAATGTAACTCGTGTCTTACCAGCGGAAAATGGCAGGAAGGCATCAGGCTTCACAAACTGCCCATCCTCATCTAAGAAGTGGCCAGGGTAGAAGTCGTACGGCCGTTCCCAGCTGCTGCTCTCAAAGAGCACGGAGGTAAGATTGGTAATGACAAGGGTGCCCTTGGGCAGAGATTGATTTTGGAATTGGAAAAGAAGGAAGACCGGAGAGCAAAGATAGAGGAAACAGGATAAATGACAGATGAAGCATGAATGACAGATGACCATGAATATGGAGAACTTAAGGTCAGTGACACATGCAGACTTTATGCATGTGCATGTGTGTGTGTGTGTGTGTGTGTGTGTTTGTGTGTATGTGTGTGTGTCTGCTCGCGTGCCCTGCATGCATACACACGTCTCTGTTTGGTAATGTCGTTAATAACCTTGGATATGTAGACCTACGGAGAAATGATCCAGATGGTGCCTGCATGCCTCAATGTTTGGGTGTCCATGCGTGTGTATGTGTGTCTACCTCAGGGATGTCATAACCCATCAGCTTGGTATCCCTGGTCGTAGCGTGAAACACCCCTAGTGGAGCGATGTTGGCCAGGCGCTGTGTTTCATGAATGGTAGCCATCACAAAAGGCATCCTGTGGCGATGTTCGAATGTAACACCGCGACCCTCCCCCAGGACTCTGTCAATCTCTCTCTGACACTGGGCTGGAGGGATACAGTGAGGGTGACAGGGTGAGACAGGGAGGTTAAAAGTTCCTGTATGCATGTAAGTCACAAGCTACCAGGGGTGGAAAAACCAGGTTCAGAAAGGTGGTAGAAGTACTAACCAGGAATTAGCTCCATTCATGCACCAAACCAGCTGATGTCACTAATTAGTTTCCCTACCTAGCTGGAGAGTTGTGTTAATTACAATCAGCTGGTTTAGTGAATGGCTGCAGCTAATTCCTGGTTAGTACTTCTACTTTCTGAACCTGGTTTTTTCCACCTCAGCAAGCTACTAGGTACCAGTTAAGGTGTTGAAGCTTTCAAAGGTGTCAAAGTGTTTGAGGTACAGATCAGACCACCCTGTATGTGACTGTATGTTGCCAGGTAGGCTATGGCCGTGAGGATGCTGTTGGAGCTGGTGTCAGTCCCAGCAAAGTGGAGGTCCATGAGCAGCATCACCAACCTCTTCTCGTCCAGACACGGCTTCAAGACAGGGTTACATCTGGTTACTTGACACTGACACATACATGCTTGTTTGGTAGTTATTGATGAGTAAAACTGATAAAAAATAAATAAATTTAAAAAATGATTTGGACATTTTTTAATGATTCACAAAGATACACGCAATGTAAACACAAAACCTTCTCCATCTCGTCCAGATAGCAGTCTACAACATCTCGTGGCTCTCCAGGAATGCGTGTGTGTTTGTGTTGCTCCACTAAAGCCTTAATATGCCTCTTCAAATTTCTGCAGTTCTTAAAGACCTTCTGGAAGGGCAGTGGCAGCCATCGCAGGAGAGGAAACGTGTCATAAATCTATGGAAATAGATAAATAGCGACAGTGCAGTCGATGAAAGCTGTTGTGAAATGATTCTCCCAGATACAGTAGATCGTTTGTTCCGTTCGAACTCACTGCGGCCCAGGCTCCGTTAGCAACCTGTGCGTTCTCCTTGAAGCTGTTGATGAGGAAGGAGAGAACCTTATCATCGTAGTCGTAACGTTCTCCAAAAAGGACAGAAGAGATGATGTTGGACGCAGCACTGTGGATCAGTAACAGAGGATCCACTGGTTTACCTGACAAAAACATGACAATTAATTCAAAAGCTGTAAATGCAGTGAGATGCATTCATTTAAGGTAATCATGGAAATACACGTGTTAGAAGGTACTGCTCAGGGAATCTTTCTCGAGATTCAATAGCTTACATACCCAGATTGTTCTTTAGGCAGTTACAGATGTGATCGGTCTCCTCTAGGATCCTTTCCTCCATGGATTTCTTCCCCAGATAAAAGCTCTTCATGGCGGTCAGGGCAAACCGTCTGTGTTCCTTCCACACTGCTCCATAGTTGGCCATTATCAGCCCTGGGTACAAGAGGAAAGCAAGGCTCATCCCTCGTGACTACATTTCAACTTATCGAAGACATTACAACTGGGATTGATGTAAAGGCCACAAATGATTGCAAGGTTTTTATTGGGATCCCCACTGAAAACAGTAGTTGGATCATGTCTTGTTGGGGCATGGTCCTGGAACTTCTCCCTTCCACATGAACAAGTGACTGGAATAGTCTTCAAAACAAAGAAGTGGTCATCCTTTCAGCAACATTGGGAACATACAGTATCACCTTGTCTTACAGCTGACAAAGCTTTTTACAGCAGGTGGAATTAGAATCCTATTTAATCTTCAAAAGGAATTTGGATTTCTTTGTTGTGTCTGTTGAGTGACTTTATATTTTGTGACAAACTCTCTAAGCCAAACTATTTTGTACCCACTGTGGAGATCTGTTTCAAAGGTTACTCACTTTCACCTACGATTATGCGGATGTAGGTCTGCATGATAATTAAATGAAAACATATATATATATACATTTTACAATACACCTTGATTTAGGCTACACTTTCTAAGGAGACGTACTAAAAAGTGTGACCTACCATTGTTCTCAGTCACATGGTTTAACATCATGTCTTGTGGTCGTCCAGCAAAGTCAACAGCCCGAGTCACCAGAGCCTCCCTTACTGCCTGAAGGCCATGGACCACCACTACTGGCCTACTGCCAAGAAAAAGGCTGTACACTTTTCCATAACACTCAGATAACTACAGTAGGAGACAGAACAAACCACACTGCATTATACACTGTAGGCAGTGATATATGTACATGGACTTTAACACATACTAATATGTTGACTGTAAAGTCAGACTCCACTTGACCTGACTCATGATTAACACACAATACCTTGTTGAGGTCTTTCAGTGGGTCCTTCATGCTCAGCTGCAATACATTCCCAAATACTGGCACAGGCTCTGGACCTGGAGGAAAGTTCTGGGGCCTTTGGGGCTTCAGCCACAACACGAGGAGAACACAGACTCCAACAATGACAAGAGAGAATATTTCCATCAAAGAGTACATAACTCTCCACACAAGACGACAGTGATGATGAAAAATAGGAGTTTGAGAAATATTAGTCTTTTGTTTTTGTCAGTTGTTCTTCAAAAACAACTGAGATTTGTACCAATGTTCTTCCTCTCGCTGAACTTGAGCTCTCTCTCTTCTTGCAGAATGTCATTATCCCTATTAAGCACAGAACTCCGACCAGTTCCATTGTTCCATGTCCCACAGGGTCCACAGTTGGAATGTGATTAGGGTAAACTAATGCTGATCTCAATTCAGTGCTTGAGGGCTTAAGTGCCCATGGATGTGGCCAGAAGTAATCCTGGAAAAAGGCTACACAATCAATAGTTGCTCAACAAAACTATGAAGGGGTTTCAGTTAGATAGGTAGAGCTTTTAGCTCTAATTCTAAAGGAAATAGAGAATCAATAAAATTATTTTTTTTCCCATTTTTTATTTGGTCCACTGGGGTTTAGCATTAAGGGCTTCATCAGAGTATTGCACCAATCCTTTTAGGTGCAGAATCATCACAGGGTATACTATTTAAAAATATAATAACAAAGATATTTAATTTTCCAAAACATGTTTTTGTTTCTATTTTTTTTTGTATTTCATTGCTTAGTAAATGATAGCCTGTGTATGCAGTTCGTCATATCATCCAATGCCTGATGACATTTACATGTCTGCTTGCAAGTCAGTCTTGGTACGTGACCCAATACCCCTCCACCACAAAGCCTGGGAACATTTCCTTTGATATAAGCCTCCATTGGTAGGCTTATATCTAGCTAAGATGTTGCCTATATCTACTACAAAATAAACGTTAGACAGGGGAGGTCCCTGGCTAAAAATTACTCGAAACCCCCTACTCTAGACCAACTTAGTTACAAATCAAGATAAGATATATAAAATGGAAAGGATTCATAAGAGTTGGCAGCTGACCAAAAATGTTTATCTGCATGTTAAACACAACAAATCCTAGTAATGTGTAAATCACGCAAAAGAAAACAACATAACATGAGGCATGAGTTAGCCATTTATTGTTATTGAGAAAGTTAACATGGTTAACTGCATTGAAAGTCATACAATACAATAAACCTCTTAAGCATTTTGAGGGAGATCCCTCTCTGTGTCACAGAGAGAAAGCTGTACTGTAGGAATATACATACAGTATATCTTATTGGCAAGTAGATATGTTTAGTAAGTACATTCTCCTCTACCAGGTATTCATGTACAATATACATGTTAAAAATATAGTTTGTTTGCATTGTGATCACTGTTCTTCCTTTGTTCAGGATGTTCAGGATGACAGAATTCACATTTAAGTGTTAAGGGTTCTTGAATGGTGGTGGATCTAAAGAGCACTGTTTTTAATCACATACACATAGGCATATACATAGAAGGCACATCTATGCATCTAAATTGCTTACATGATAAAGAAAATGCAGTAAAAAAAAAAAAAAAGAATGACAGTATCCAGGAGCATATGGCTGAAAGTCATATTCTCAAAGAACATACACACATCCTCACACACACATACATCCTCTCTCACTCACACGCACGCACGCACGCACGCTCGCTCGCACACCACTGAACACAAAACACCAGTAGCACTCCACTAAACATTAGACAAGTACATACAAACAAACCCATACATTCTACAATATAATAAATTGGAAAACTGCATACAGTACACCACACTGCAGGTCTTTGAACTCAGTCGACAGATGGTCTTCACTCACAAGTAGAAGAACACTTGCTGTGATAAAGTTATGTATTCACAGAGTCCTCTTCTGGGCCAAATATGCCAATAATAGGAAGAAGCGGGCCCCAAAACACTGATTTAAGGTCAATTTGTTTGCTCCTTAGTGAAGGTTGCTCCCCAAGTGAAGCTTACAGCAGGAGGGGGGCACTGAAGGCTGTTCAATCCTGGATCAGTGGTTGATGACAACTGCTTCTCAAGGCGAAGAGAGGAGGTGATCTACACTCTCCTCTTCATAGACACCGAACTAGCATTGTTAGGACTAATTCAATTGCAAAACTGCAGTTTCTCAAGGCATAGAAACAGAGCAAATGTGCAGAGATAGGAAAAAAACAAAACAACTTAGGCCACACGTTTGAAATTAAGTTGGCGGGTGGATTGGACTACGATGGGAGCTATCCTTCCAGAAATACTGTAGTTGATGATGAAGCACTTACGTCTGTATGAAAAACAAATAGTTAAATGGTTTAGTGTGACAAATTTCCAACAGAACGACAACATCAAAATACTGGTAACCAATGAAGCTTGTACTGAACCACCCCGTCTGTTTTATGCTTGTGTGTGCAAATGTAAGTGTATGTGTATCTGTAAAGTTTGAAGGGGCCAACTATCAAGTCCAGTCAACTATTATAGGTCCTTAAGTCTACAACGTCCACAACGAAGAATATTTATACTGTCAAAGCTCAGAAATCTGCGATTGCTTCTTAAAACAGTGACATGTGGTGCTCACAATAGGCAATGGTACACAACAGGCATTTGTCATTCAAAAGAACAAGAAAGAAAGAAAAAAGTAATATGCATTTAAAAAAACAAAACAAAAACAAAACAAAAACAAAAACAAAATGGCAGCCGTGCTTCTCTGGCAATGCCTGCTAGGTCAGCTGAGATACACTAAAGAGTCTCCCCTGAAACCTTAATGTCAAGAGTAACTTTGACTAGAAGTGCAGGAATATGGGGGGATAAAATTAAACACGTGCCCCCCCTTGAAAATATTTTCTAACCCCTAGATTAGATTATTACTTGTATATCCATCAGGTGTATCAAGGCCTGACTGTAGCTGTTATGCTGCCATAAAAGTGCAGCATTAAGGACATTCGGCTTGACCTCAGGAATGGTAACTAATAGATACTGAGTATCCCAAAAAAAAAGCCATGTAAATCATCTCCATGTGAACTGAATGAAATACATAGTCAAACAGCCTGAATGATTAGTTTCTCTCCAAGGCAGTTCTTACATGGAAAAAAAGGAATTCATGTTTAGGGGTCAGTGGATTAGGAATCAACAGTAAATATGGAAATACACTACAATGCCAATAATTCTTCATTCTTTAACATTACACTATATAACGCAGTGAAAACTAGACATAGCATAATCACTGGGAAATACCCCCCATTTACCTTGGCAAAAACAGTCTTGCCTCCTACTGCTTAGAAGGCTTAATGGGCCAAAACAGAGACTTAATTGGCTAAGAAATGTTGGATGAATTCATTTGTGGTTTTGGCACAAGCCTTTTCCTCTAAACTCAGAGGAGCTCTCAATAATCTCCTTGCTTCCAACTAAAAACAATCTACATATATTTCCTTTGGTTAATAAAAAAACAGACAGAAATTACATACAAAAAATGAGAGATGAGCAAAGGTTAGCGAGAATTTTCCCTCTGAGGAGAGCGCTTGCTATTTGCAGCCCTTGTCGGGGTGAGTTTTAGAAAGGCTAAACCCAGACTGAGGTTTAGTAGGGGTTTTAGCATGTTAGGCTTCTCGAAGGTTCTTCTGACGATCACAGTGGTTTAGAATACAACTAGAGGGCAAATGTTCATGTAGAATGAGTGACAAGAGGAGGACCCGGTGTCTGGTCTCTCTCTCTCATTTTGTTTTTATGTTTTCTATTGTTCCATGTCAGCGTCATGGTCAAGTCTCAGGCGTCAAGGTGTGGCTGGCAAAAAACTATCAGGTATCAGGTTCCTACAGCAGAGAGGGTGAAAAGACAAGGAGTTGTAATTAAAGCAAAGCCCATATTCAGAGATTGTTCTTTTTTTTAAATAAGCACAGTGTTATTATCTTTACCTGGAACTGGTAGAGTCCTGACAGTGTTATTATCTTTACCTGGAACTGGTAGAGTCCTGACAGTGTTATTATCTTTACCTGGAACTGGTAGAGTCCTGACAGTGTTATTATCTTTACCTGGAACTGGTAGAGTCCTGGATTCAAAGGTGAATCTCATCTGTAGCTCTTCTGTTGCTGCATGAGCCCCACGTTCTCATACACTCTAGAGCTGTCTTCCCTCATCCTACACACACACACACGTATATATACATGTAAGAATCTCAGATTTGTTTCCCGGCTAAACGTCAGTTTAGTACAGTGCGGCACAGCAGACACGACTCACTCTGTGCAAGTGGGAGTGGGGATGGGCGTGCAAGGAGGCAAGGGGCTCTGCTCTCCTCCAGTCAAGTCAGACAGAGAGTACTTAATGTTGGTGTACTCCCGCCCTTTGATCTTACTCTTCTGTGGAAGACAAAACAAAGGAACGTCAGAGACGGAGCAGGAAAAAAAGGGGGGAAAAAAAAAACGAAGAGCGGTGTGGTTAATCCCGCACCTGTTCCTCCTCTATGCGTCTCTGCAGCGTCTCTATGTAGTGCTGTACAGCCATGTAAATGAATCTGTACTGAGCCTCGGTCTGCACCATCCCAGAGCGCTGAGAACGAACCATCTGGATGGTCTTCGGCACGTCGATGTCGCAGTCCACCCCTGCAACAGCAAATATATCATTTACAGGTATAGGCCCTTAATTCAGGCCCCCGCTGAACAAAATAAGCGCTTCACCAAACTTTATTTTGTGTGTGTGTGTATATATAATTATCCCATCCCCACAGGATTGAGTATGTGCAATTTGTGACCATTTTTTCATAATGTGATATCTATATGCATGCCCATGAAAAATGCTTATACTTATTTTTACCTGTGTTTCCCCTATTTTAAAAAAATGGTTTGGTCAAACAAATTGGCCAATCATATGTCTACATGTACAACAAGCCCACTCACACACACCCTTAGACAAGACGCTAGCTAACCTTGAGTAGTTTCTGTCCAAGTTTTTGATAGCAATAATAAAGACACACACACACACAGACATCTACCCACCGCACACACACATCTACCCACCACACACACATCTACCCACCACACACACATCTACCCACCACACACACACACACACACCACACACACACATCTACCCACCACACACACACCTACCCACCACGCACACATCTACTCACCACACACACATATGTACCCACCACACACACATCTACCCACCACGCATGCGTGCACACACTCACACACACAGGATATAAAAGTCTACACACCCTTAGTTTTTGTTTTTATTCTCTTGAGGTCTAAAATAAGAGAATACAATCTTT
>OMKK01091858.1:2432-18794 GCA_900302305.1 Polymixia japonica
ACCCCACACACTCCCTGCACACTCCTACTGTAAGAGCGACTTTTTTTGTTGCAAAAAAAGAATGGTGGATACACAAACATTTTTTTGTTTGTTATGTGATGTTGTCTTGTTTGCCACATTGCGAATTAGCTTTTTCATGCATTCAACACACCAAAGCGTTTGATTCTCAAAACATCCGATTTAGATCAAGTCATTTCATGTTGTCAAGTACAATTCACGCTATCTGTTGCTTTTTTCAAAGATAACTGATTCTGAAATGGGTTTGTTTTTTTTGTAATTGCTATAATTGTTTATATCATTTGTCTTTATTGTTATTTTAGTTTTAATGTTAGTTTTAGTTTTTTTTTTCTATTCAACATCAATACCTTTTGGGACTATTTTTTTACTCTTGCAGCTGTGGAGGTATATACCTTAAAGCAGATGTGTGATGTTATTATGCACCAGTCAGATACTGATGTATTCTGGTGCAAAATCAATTCTTTTTAATTGCCTTAATGATGATATATTCTGTACTTAGGTGACATTATAGCATTGTTATCACTGGTGTTGAGAGATGATTCACCCTGATATTTTTGAATAGATTTTAATGTCAAAGGAAACGACAAAAGAAGTGTCCACTTTTGAAATCTTACTTTGACTCAGTGGATTTTTTAATTTTTTTTTAAATGGGCACTACAGAAATGAATAACCCAATTGAAGCAGACAATCCAATGTGGACACGGGCCCCTAGGAAGACTAATTAGGCACAAGACTGCCAAGCTGAGAGCTTACTTGGTGCTTAGCCCATCCAGACAAGCTGCAGTCTAGACACCAGTTATCACAATCACACTTGTATTGTTAATGTCCGCCACACTTCAACAAGACCCTGGACCGACACATGAATGCCTGTGGAAAATGTAGTTGAAGGTGGGACTCATTGTCTATCATTTAGAAGTCAAGTCAGTGGGTTATGGAGTTATTGAAGTAAAGTAGTCTATCTGTTAAAGTATTTTTGTAGCTCATACAGTATAGCTGATCTGTGTTTAAATATTAAAGGATTCTTGTAGTGCTTTATTTAGGGGTCTAAGAAAGAGAAGTTATACTTGTGCTCTCAATCATTTTATGAGAGTTCTGTCACAAGAGTATATTTTAATCAATAATTTGATTAAAACTAATCACTAGGACAGATTTTAGTGCAACATTAGTACCGACAAAGGCAAAAAGCTTAGCTTGCACCCCTGAATAAACCCTTTCCATCTGTGTTGCCAGGTAATAGTTATGTAGCATTAGATTTATAGAAGTGATATTGAGGTGGCCTATCATAGTACCAGTACTCCTACACACATTTACTCTCATGTCTTCACTCTTCCTCTGGACTCAGACTAGGGACTTCTCAGGTGTTTCCTTTGGTTTGTCCTCTCTCTCACACACACACACACACACACTGCCAAAAACCTACTCCAGACAATGCAAAATCAATTGCTTTCACGCTGTTAGTCTTAACATATTTAACCGGTGCTTTTAGGAATGCCTTCCTCAGGAAATAGACCTAATCTTACATGTAATCCAAAAAAAAACAAAAAACGAAATCTGCACCCATTGACAATAATAAACGTAGACATAGTCAGGGATGCACGTTGTAATTATGGAGAATGTATCAAGTAATAGAGTTTGGTCAGTATTGTATAGGTTGCTCTAGTTGACCTGTAAGGACAACAGGGTGTCTTTGATGTCTCTGCAAGTACAAGAATGTGTTTTGTGCCTGTACGGTGTATATATACATATACACATATATATATATACACATAGATGTCATGAGAGTCTGTACATCGTGTCTTAGTAAATATCCACTACCAAGAGATTCCTATTTTATGTGTATTATACAGGGCCTCGTTTATAAAAATATCCCTTGACTCTGCAATGACGATAGGAATACATTTTTCACTTTTGATCATTTTAATACACTAATTTTTGTGATCAGGGTAATACACTGACCTGACTACCTTGTTGGCTTAATGTCTAAATGTCACTTTGGCTTGGATTTCCTGTCAAGCAAAAAATTTGTGTGTAAGAGTCTTTTATAAATGAGGCCCGAAGTCGTTTCAACCTCAGAAATCAAATGCTGCAACTCTGTCATACTGCAATGCACAAACTGTACATACAGTAACTCTGGGTTTTCACCACAACCTCGACGAAAGTCAAAACAGTGCATGCATCGTGAATCACCCCATCACAAACTCACGTCGGCTTTTGAACGTGTTAGTCAATGAGATTATTAGCATTGATCCGGTATCACGACGCCCTGATATCTTGCTGCCCTGCGTTACCTGATAAGCCACAACTTCCATGTCTTGCTTTGATACAGACCAAAACAAGAATTCAGCGTTAGTTTAAAAATACCAAGTGGCATTGACATTCTGTTAGGTGAATACCATGTTAACCGTTGTCATGCATAATGATGAAAAATACTCATTGTTACTCTTTGCGATATGACACTATCCCACAAGGACAGACGGATATGAATGTTACTTTGAAAACATTTTTCTGTACCATGGGCCTCTGAGGATTTAGGTTGCCTTTTATCTCTTGCAGTCTACCACTGTATATACAGCACATACCAGTGAGTCATTTCAACTGACACATCTCTCAAAAGTCGAGTCTATTTTTGTGTTTAAAATGTAAATGTACATAATGGTGATGCGTGTGATGAGAATAAAGAAATTCTTAAGTGAATTTAATCTTGTCTTTTTTATCTTTGTTCTGCTTGGCGTTTTGAGGAAGATAGTCTTTTTTTACCCAAACAGAGTTTATTTTGGGTGAATGCGTTAAGAATTGCAGTTGTGATACATCTTTAGGTGTTAACGTTAAGTTTACGCTACTGACAAACTAATCGACAACGACAATGGTCCGTTTCAAAGAAATTCACACACTTTCGTTCACAATGTAAACTTAAAAACTTATTCGGTTTGGAGCCTCGCTCATGCTGACACGACAGTATATCCAAATACTAAAATAAAAGTTTTAATCTCTCCAAATGAAAGAATCTCTAAAAAGAATATGAATGTAAACTTAAGTCTTTTTTTTTTTTTGACAAAGTCACATTGGGTGCTGTGTCATATTGCCGACTGAAATACCAAGGCCTTCTCCTTACATCACTGCCTATACCTCTAGTAAACTGTCAAATCAAAGAGTGACGCCATGTGACATATTATTTCTCAAGCTCAGTACATATCCAGCTTACAAAAACCTCTGGCAAGAGGTTGCTTTAAATGAAACCGACAACATACCCATTCCACTTGTGAAGCAGCTCTAGAGCAAACTATACAGTAAATGATCCTTGACTTGTGTGTTCTATTACAGAGTCATGTTCCCTCCTATGTGCCCTTCACAAATTTGATGAAACGATTTGGTTGTGTGGAAAAAAAAAAAATAGACAATAATAACTTGTGAAATATACCCAGAAACCTTAGATGTGTGAACGAGGGAACAGGGTTATGTTGTAGAGCACAAACAGAATAGAACACAGCCCTCTTCACAGGCTGTATATAGCAGGAACAGCAAAGCCTGAACCTAATCCTTTACTAAAAAGGCAAATACTGCGTACTAAGGCCGAGTTTCCCAAAAGCCTCTTGGTGAGACAGCCATTCTATTCTATCGTGAGACAATGAAACACAGATGATCTCTATGGTTAAACGCGTTGGGAAATCCAGCCTAGGCTGCTTCAAAGGCAGACATAGACAGGATTTAAACATTTTAGTATTTAGTGACAGGCACCTCAGCTCTGGAGTATTACTCCGTTCATTTTGCTGCCATCTTTAGAATACTAATTGCCATGGCAATGTTTTTGGGGGAAATTGTTACACATTTTCAGCCAACACTTGTTAGGTCAAGGGAAAAGGCAGCAACATGGTGGTCAAAAGTAGAGTCTGGCCTCACTCTTTCTATGACTGGCCCTGGGTTGCCTACATGCAGCTAAACGACTCAGCAACCAATAGCTGTGCGTCTTCAGCGTCTCCAATCAATTTAGGCATTGCAGAGGCTAAGGCGGGTTCGGTAATGATGGCTACAACAAAGTCATAGAGTAGAGGCATCTGCGACAGCGAAGCAGCTTTCCTCCTCCTCGTAGTGCAAGGACCAGATGGAGAACAGAGCCTCCTTGGATCTTGTAGTCTGCTGCCGTTTTCTCATCATTCCTGAGAACAGAAAGGAAGGGAGGAATGAGCTGAATTCTGGGGGGTTTTTTGAGAATGGAAATGTACTTTTATTTGAGCTGTAATAATTTACCCCAGAGGTGAATAAAGCTCTAGGATTTTTTGTTGTCTGTGTCAGTGAAATGAAATAAACTCTTTTTTATTTTTAAGAATTCTATTTATTCCACTCTATGGCAGCAGGAACCAGTTTGAGATGAGATATTGACGCAACAATAAATAGCTATCTGAGGCCAAGTCATAAAATGTATAAACAGCATCACTTCACAAACCTTTTCCACTTCAACAGTGTGAAACACTCCGTACTTGGAGAGATGGTCAAGTCATTTCTAAATGTATGTATAACAATGGGATCTAATCTCACATCTGTTTGCCACTGTAGATCAACCTCTGCTGCTGAGGAGGAATCCCCTCTTTCTCCTCCACCCTTTCTTTAATTCGCTCCACCTGGACAAAAATAATTACGATATTTTATGTGGACACACAGAAACGAGAGGTTATCAGCATCGAGCAATGTGATCAGGCACATACATGTAGAGGAAAAAAAACATACCTTATCTGTGGGCTCTATGTCAATCTCTATCTCCTTGCCAGTGAGTGTCTGGTAGTGGATAGATAAAATAAAGACTCTTATTTACCAGATTATGGCATTATACCCCCATTAATGGAGTAATCTTGTACTGATGTAATCAACTCAATGTGTCAGCTTTTCCTTACCTTCACTTTAATCAGCATGTTGACGTCTTCTGTTTTCACACCATCAACTAGTGCTAGACCGCTATTAAAATGTGTTATGTGTTACAAGTTAAAATGCAGCAATATTGCAATTCGGAAAAGAATTCAGTTCCGTCAGGCGTTTCTGTGTCACTCAAAAGTTCCCACCATCTTCATACCTGCATCTCAATGGTTCCGCAACTCGGAGTCTTTGGCGCTGTGGCACTATATTTTATCAAATATTTTTGAACGACCACATTACTAGCCACATATCGTCCCATAAGCAATCAGACACGTTTAATTTAATATTCTAGCAGTCTCCGCGACATCGGTCAGGCGGGGACGTAAAGTGCGCCATCTGTGTAGTTCTTTGTAACTCAGCTCCTACGGAAAGTAGTCCTACAAAAACTACAATCGGGGTCCACCCTCATAAACCTTCCCGCTCGCATTGCTGGAGGAAGCATCAACGTTGCTGCAGGGAGACGTTGCCATCCATTTTCAAAGGTAAAAAAAAAGAAGTATTTCTTCTGCCAAATACAGAAAATAAGAATGTCGCTGACAAGACGTCTATACGTAACTGTACAGATTGCACTACAAGTTAACTGACAGCTTCGACTTTTATTTCATAACCTTGAATTTTGACAGGGCATGCTCGCTAACTAGTTATGTAGCTACAATGACCCATGAACCTAAAGAGCTACAGAAACCTATATGGTGTGCTTACAGTGTGTGTGTGAATGGGCTGTTATTACCTTCTAACAAAATGGTAATTACATTATGAATTATATTAAATCGTGATTGATGTATACGAGAACGACGTATATCCTGTTCTCAGAAGGGCCAGAGGAATCGCCTTTCATGACACGTATTCTTTGCATGAATATAACTAGGGACTTAATGTGAAAAATGCAAGTGCCTGCATGTCATGATGAAGGGAAATATGTGTCTGTGTGTGTGTAGGGGGGGGGGAAGATAATCAAAATACCATTCTAACCTCCAGCCTCTTCCCTTTCCCAGATACACGTTCCAGAATAAACAGAGTTTCATTTTTACATAAAAAGTGTAACCTGTTGCCAGAATGCCTCGCATCGAGAATGACATCAAACTTGACTTTAAGGATGTGCTCCTTCGTCCCAAGCGGAGCACACTCAAGTCTCGGAGTGAGGTGTGCAGTTATGTTTTTATTCCACAAATATACATCACTGGCTGACTTGATTAAAGCATTAGTAATAGAGTATAATTCTCACATTACACACTACACTGCATCGGCACCTCCTTTTATTTTTGAGACAGAAACGTTTTAATAAAGAAATCTATGTTCCCGTTTTGTTTTTCCATTCAGGGAGGGTTTTACAGCACACATTCATTTAGACACATTCACTTCTGGGAACCCACCAGGTCAAACAGTTTTATTCTGTTGGCCGCTGAGCAGCTCTGCTGGAGCATTAAAGTGCCCTGCTCGAGGCTGAGGTGTGTGTGTATGTGTGTGTGGGTTCTCCTTCACTTTCCCTGCTTAGATTATTGATCCCATAGACTTCCAGAAATTGAGCTAAGCTAACCGTTGAGCTAAACTATCTCAATGGAATATTATACATCATAAGTAGAGATCCAGTCTGATGCAGTCATGAATAGTCTCCAGTCAGTCGAGCTAGTCCATGAAAGCTGATACAAGGCAAATCTAGTTCACCCTCTACCTGCTATGTCTTTCTCCCCTCTTCTAGGTGGACCTGATGAGGAGTTACACCTTCAGGAACTCTAAGGGCAGCTACAGGGGTATCCCCATCATCGCTGCCAACATGGACACAGTGGGGACCTTCCAGATGGCCCTGGCTTTGCACCAGGTAGGCTATACGTTTAATTGACTGAGATTTCCAATCAACATTAGGATTTAGAAGTTGGTTTATCTTGTAAGGGTCTTGTAACATTTTACACTGTACTGTTAAAAGTTTTGCTAAAAGGAAATGCATTCCAAATGATTAGCCTATGAACACAACTACTGTAAGTGTGTTTAATTCAATCTAAATAAAGACCATGAACTCCATAATTCTGATAAAAGTGGACAAGCAGCGAAGATTTCTTTATTCCTGCAAGCATTACAAAGCTATTAAATGTCATAAATGTACAGTCTGTTGAGAGCAGAGACAACGAAATATGTAAACATCATTGGCCAACCATAATACAAATTTGATGTTTAGATCTAGTTCATTGACGATCGAACGCTATGTAGTTTGGTCTGGCATCTAAAAGTGGGGGACAAGTGGAAAGGGGAGAGTGATTTCAGGAGGGTACTTCAGACAGAAGAGGTGATACTGTACTAAGGTCACGCTGTGGGGTCACCCTGTGGGGTCACGCTGTGGGGTCACACTGTGGGGCTAAGTGTCACACTTTTTCGCTGGGGCCCAGAATTACTAGGCCTCTGGACCCCAATTCCAAGTTCATCACAATATACCTGTGTGCAAACAGAATGATCAACCTGCTGTTCTCTCTCCCCTCTCCTAGTTCACTCTCTTCACCACTATCCACAAGCATTACTCTGTGGATGACTGGAAGGAGTTTGCAGCGAATCATCCAGAATGCATGGAGGTACCTCAATTTGTGGAAAGTTAATTTGTGGACATTATCCCGTATTTCATGAACTGGTGTTGACTGACTTAAAGTCCACCTGCAGTATTTTTTGTGTTTTTGAGCTGTTTATTATTGTCCTATGCCAACCCCTGTTGCTACAAATTCGATTCCATAGCCACCACCATGCATTTTTGACCAGTAAGTAATTTTTGCACCAAATGTTCAAAATTTCAAGATCCTCCGAAAATGGTACTTAGTGACGTATCATTATCCAAGCTGCCATGGTTTTGCTAGTGCATGCCGTTAATTTCCGTTTGGAGATAAACTTGAGGGTGAACGCAGGAAGTTGTTGGCTGAGGATGACTTTAAATCTCTCTCTCTCCCTTACTTCTCATCTCTTTCAGAGTGTAGCAGTCAGCACGGGAACAAGCGAGGGGGACTTCGACAGGATTTCAGCCATCTTGGCTGCGGTGCCCAAAGTACAGTACATCTGTGTAGACGTGGCTAACGGCTACTCTGAACACTTTGTCCACTTTGTCAAAGACGTCAGGCAGAAGTTCCCATCACACACGATAATGGTCAGTGGCTGCGTTGTTTACGCCAACGGTCTTGTCTGTTTTTTCATCTTGCCTCAGGCATAGACAAAAACACAAACACAGGCAAACTACCTTTTAAACTTATTCACTTGTTTATTCACTCACTCACTGTTCTCTTGACTTGGATAAATAAATAAATAAAGATGAAAAACTGTTTTCTACCCCCCCAGGCAGGAAATGTGGTGACAGGAGAGATGGTGGAAGAGTTGATCCTGGCCGGCGCTGACATCATCAAAGTAGGCATCGGACCAGGTGATCCCAGCATGCCTCACACTAACCACTAACATGCCACTGCTCAGCTTATCTTACGTAGAACCTGCAAATTGGCGTACCGCATACCCGCCTCACGCAGATGTTCACTTTGTATTTGATCTTGATAATCTGTCACTTAAGCTTGACTCTTGATGCACAACAAACTTGACCTCAAATGGAGCCCATAGAGTTGCCCCGTAACATCTATTATTTGTGTTATAATAAAGTAACAACAGCATTTGATTTATAGGACAGTATGAGAATGGCTTAGTTAGTATTTGGGCTTAGTTTGTTTTAACTATAATAGTTTATTCAAACTATTTATTTTAAAGTTAATTTGTTGTGCATGTAACACATTTTGGTTTGACCACCAAAGTTGTCACTCACAGAAAAGTCAGTTTAATTAATGCCTTATAAATTCTTTTTGACCCAGACCTGGAAAGTGATCATACTTGTCATCTGTGTGTCTGCAGGCTCTGTGTGTACAACTCGTAAGAAGACGGGGGTAGGATACCCACAGCTGAGTGCTGTGATTGAGTGTGCAGATGCAGCTCATGGCCTGGGTGGACACATCATCTCTGTGAGTGTCATTGCTCTATATTATATTATTCTACATTGCATTACATAGCTACAGACAAGATTGTGAGATTTTGGTTTTGGCGACCCCTTGAGTTTCATAGTGGTATTATTATTTTAGCTGCTCGTTTAGAAAGCTCAGTTAAAAAAGAAGCCATTATAATATGCAATCAGAATCCATTTTAAAATGATATGTTAGAGCAAAAATCTTTCTTGCATTACTGGCAGTAACAAAATTCCATCTGTGTTCTTAAGGTAATTAGGTGTTTATTTGACCATGAGAATATCTTATTTTATACTTTCTGGGCTGCACAAATGCTTTTCCTCCACATATCAATATGCTGATCTAAATCTATACAAAAGATAAAGATACCTCATAGCATGGTTTTTCAAAAAACTTTCCGTTGGTCTTTAGCTTGTTTGTCTTGCTCTTCCACGCAGGACGGAGGATGTACTTGCCCGGGAGACGTCTCAAAGGCTTTCGGTGAGTTTCGGTGTTCTCAAAATACATTCTAAACATAACAACCTTCCACCTTCTGAAATGCAGCGCGATCCTCGGAGGAGGTTCTCGAAACATCTCCGGGGTTCTCGCCGTTTGATTGGCTGCGTGTCTCTGTGACTCAGGTGCGGGGGCAGACTTTGTGATGCTGGGAGGAATGCTGGCCGGCCACTCGGAGAGCGGGGGGGAGGTGATCGAGAAGAACGGCAAGAAGTACAAACTGTTCTACGGCATGAGCTCCGACACAGCCATGAAGAAGCACGCTGGGGGCGTGGCTGAGTACAGGTCAGAAGCCTTAAGCCTTGCCTGAGATTGGTCTTTCTGAGAGGACTTAAAGGGATGCTGAATTTTCATTGGTTATTTATTTTTCTTTGCCAGACACTTGGATCATTGTACGATCTTGACAGGCGTTTCAGTGAGGAGCACTAAATCCCAACTATATCTCAGAACGTGTCACGTCTCTGGAAAATAAATATCCAAAAGCAGTTCTAAAATGTCAAAGTGTCCATTTAAGGAGTAACATATGCCAGTACGGGTTACCAGATGCTAAGAGGTGTTAGCTAGTTAAAGGTGAACAAGTGTGATTAGTACATTGAAAAAGTTTAAGTAATAACAACACATTCAAGGATACAAACAGTTCCAATAACAGCTGCGTTTTAGTTCTGTCACATCAAGTCATTGTTTCACAATTCTCTCTCTTTTGACCCACAGAGCGTCTGAGGGGAAGACAGTCGAAGTTCTTTACAAAGGCCCAGTGGAGATGACCGTGCGGGACGTCTTGGGTGGCGTCCGCTCCACCTGCACGTACGTGGGGGCGGCCAAGCTGAAGGAGCTGAGCCGCCGGACGACCTTCATCAGAGTCACCCAGCAGCTCAACACTGTGTTTGGCAATGACAGCTAAGCAAGTCCCCAGCTGGTTGACGGGGTTTGTGGGCCCGTCACGTTCAAATGGAAGGATGCGTCTGAGGCACCGCCTGGCCGTTGTCTGGAACATAGATGATTTGAACATGCCTACATACACACACACACACACATAGACACACAGGCGCACAAACGCGTAGGACATCAATCCTGAATCACACAACACGCTCTAGATATTATTTGATATTGGTCACAAAGTGTTTCAGGCGTCTTAGCTAAAGCAGTAGTTTTCCAGCTCTCTGGGAACATGTCTCTCTATCATTTAACTGCCATGTTTGATCATTCCATCTGAGCTTTTTCTTTTGTACATGCTGATTTCCTCGTATGCAAAATTTTCCGGGCATCTCACGGCCGAGCTAAGCCACACACCATAAACAGTATATGCAGTACAGTATATCTTTGTGCTCTGTGCCGAAACCTTTGACACTGAAAAAACTCCAAACATACTGTATGTCTTAAATATGTAATGCAATTGTAGTGGCCAATTAAGAATTAAAAAAATTATTTTATATTTCCAGTTGTTCACTGATGAGAGTTGCACTTTTGTGATTTGAAGTTTGAAGTAGTCTTATATTTAGGTTCCCTTATTTACTCATACTGAAAATATGATATAGTACTGATAAAATCAGATCAACAACATAGTGTTTGAGACTATTGTGTGATAATTATTTCCAACATGCTACATATTTTGCATAGTAAACTGTTCAGATTAGTAGATAGGTAGTTGTTACCTAACTATGTAATAGATTTGGAAAATAATTTGTACAGGGACCAATGCATTTAAAAAAACCTGTCTCTAGACAGTCGGTCTAGCTAGATTATGTATCAGATGGTCACTAACATGGTTTCACCTCATTCACTACATCTTTGTAGTTATTTTAGTTCACCTTGTTGCTTCCTCTGTATTGTTTTATTTCATATTTTAACATTGATGTAATTACGACTGTAAGCTCTATGGTGGCAAAATTTACAGTGAAGTAAGTTGGTTAATAAGTCAAACATTATATGCAGTTTTTATGTCACTTTTTCACATTTTGTGTTAATCTCATTGTCTTAATCGGTCAATAAAAATATCCCATACAATATTGTTCAATTTTGCTTATTTATTCATTTATTCTTATTTAAATCATCCACAATATCGTATCCAACAGACACACTTTTCCTTGTTGTCATTCAGACTTAATTCTGATTATTTAAGATTATATCATTTTTTAATAGACAAAGTTTTAAACAAAAAGTGTTCTGTAATGAAACATGCATGATCAGTAGATGGAGACAAAGTCTTTAAATTAATTGGAACAAAGAGGAAGAAACAGAAGAGATATTTTTGTCCCTATACTGATCCCTCCTAAATCAACTTCTAAATAAATCATAATTTTATTGTCTACAGTCAATCAACACCATGAACAAAAAAAACCTTTAACTGAACATACTCTACTGTCTGTGGTAAGTAAGTAAAACTTTAGTAAGTAAATCTTTATTTATACAGCACTTTTCAAATCAGAGGTTACAAAGTGCTTCACACAAACAATAAAATATATAGCAGAACAGAAGGCAAAAAAAGTTAAACATAATCAAAACCAGTGATAAAAATATAGAAGAACATGGATACAGCACAATAGTAAAAACACGAATAAAAGAGCAGTAAGCAGCAGCAAGAAAGTAAAATAAGAAAGCGATAGGTCCCATTAAAAGATCATAAGATGATAAAAAGGCTATAGGACCCAGTAAAATAAAGACAAGGGCAAAATACGTACAATTCAGCAACCAAACGCAAAAAAAAAAAGGATCTATCCAGTAAATGCCAAACAAAATTTAACCATGGAGGTGAATTAGATTTGTGGTAAATGGGACCAGTCAATTACAGAAGTTCACAAAGAAGTTCTGTGGTTCGGGGTGCACCAATAATACCACCACAGGAACAAGTGGCCTGTGAACTGTTAGAGTAGCGGTATCCTTCATGACTGTACCCACTGCTGTCTTCAGTGTAAACCTTCCCACACAAACACCTCCATTGCTGTTGGGACTGCTGTGAGGCCTGTTGGGACTGCTGTGAGGCCTGTTGTTTCACTCTTCTCAAGGAAGAACCAGTGACCACTGCAGACTGCTGACTTGAACTCTTTTGAGCCATGTCCTCTCCCAGGTTAACAAAGGGAAGGAGATCCCTGCTTTTGTCACTCATATCTATCATGAGTATTTCTCTCCTCTGGTACTGACTACCAATGTTGAAGAAGGATAATGAGGAATGAAGAAAGTTCCACCACACTTCCACTTTTTCCAGTCGGGTCATTTCCTCAGCTCCATTTTCACCTGGGAATTTGATCAACTGAGAGGAGACCCTGCGTTTTTTCACTGTTTTAGGCTTCTCCGTTTTCTGTGGCTCACAGAACACACCATCGTCTAAATGAGACGACGCCTCAATAAAATCATAGTATTCAGTTATGAGTGAACTGAGCTGGTTACCCTGGCAACGCAGTCCGTAGACCTCTCCATCCTTCATGTTTTTTGCAGATTCTTTGTCACAAAAGCCTATGGTCCAGTCACAATGTTTGGGGAGACTGATCATAAATCTGTAACAGTTGGAAGTGTGGGTCTGTTGAATGAGAACAGTATGGGCAGAGCGTTGCCCTAACCACCTGCTGTAGTAAACTTTCCTTTGGTCCTCAGACAGTGACATGCCAGTTCCCAATGTCTGCGGGTCAAAGGTCAGCCATGGGTGACTGAAAAAGACTTCCTGGTGATTCTCTGGGTCAGTGAGAGTCAACAAGGAACCCCATAACTGGGCTGCTTGCTCCACCATCTTGGCTCCTCCCTGCCTTAACTCCTGAACCAGTTTGTCTCGGTCATCCCCAGGCTCCAGCCCCTTTCTCAGATCCACAGCCTTGGACTTCTCCGCATCCTGATGCATCCGTGAAAACATCTGGAGGAAACGAAAGGTGTCCTTTTCGTTCTGTACTTTCTGCATGCTGCTTTTGCTTGTTTTGATGGGCACCATACGGGCTGAAACAGAACTCTGGACACTAGTCAAGGCCTTGTCACGCAGGCTGGACACAGCCTCAATGAGACGCACACTGGAAACACCTAACTTCTCCCTTTCACTCTTCTCCCAGTTTTCCAGGATCACACTCTTATTCTCCGTTTCAGCCAAGGCTTGCTGCTCAGCATTGAGCTTTTCCATTAATGTTTTGTGAGCTGTGGAAAGGGTCTTCATATTGTGTAGGCGGTGCTGGTCTTCAATGGCGCAGGAAACACACACACTAGTCAGATCATCCAAGCAGTAATACTCCAGGAGTTTGCCATGTTGAGGGCATTTGGTCCCGACTAAGCCAGCGTCCCCTGCAGCCATCGGTTCGGTCAGAGGATGAGTTTGAAGCAGCACAGGGGTGGTCAGGTGGGCTTGGAGATGTTGGACACACATGGAGATCTCACACTTCATGCAGGTCTTCCGTGCTGGTTTCCTGTCCTCCTCTGTACACATGTCGCAAAAAACAGCTTGCTGCTGGTCCTCCTGTGGGTTATCAGACATGTTTTCTAATGATGGCAATGTTGGAGTTGTTGGATTTTACTTTTCTTGAGCTTCTTCAATCTTGAACTAAGTGTTTAAGTTGAGCCTTATTTGTTTTTTTGTTTTTCACAGAAGGTCTTATCAACACGCTGTTTGGAAGGGGTCTAACGCAGCCGTTCGCCAAATGTCTCTGCGTTGATTGCTTCTGCTCTGTCACTCCAGTGCACTTTCATTTTACTGAAAACGAAAGTTAACTCACTTTACCGGGAAGTGACGTTTGTTCGCTCCGATTAAATGTTGTTCTTTCATAACAGTAACAATAGTATGACCTGAGATGTAGTGGTAAATGAACAGGTAGACAAACTAGCGTTAGTAGGTTCAGTCAGTGATCAGTGTATATGGAGATAGTTTCAAAATGATTTGTATCTGTAACTCACAATGCAGAAAAAAATGAGAAACGAGAGTTTATTTAAGTGAAGTTTCCCCACACTGCTTCTTGAGTATTACTTCGTGTAACATAAATAACTAGAAAACACTGACCAATATTGTCCTTAGATATTGTCCAATATGGTACGATCGGATCATTCTTCATTTTCAACCAAGCCACTGGGGGGCGCTTTCTGTTGTTTGATTGTTAAATGATAAAATAAATAAAATGTCACTATGACTTTACTACGTCTATAAACTAAATCTCTGCAACTTCTAGCTTGTAATTAAACTAAATAAACATTTTTTATATTCACTGGATACTGCATAGTCTCTTGAAAATAACGTAAGATGTGTAGAAAAAAAGTCCTTGAGGCGAGTCAATTAACTCCTATTTCCAGTGAGCCGCATCATCTGCTTTTAGCAACATCAGAGAAGAAGACCAGACCTGCCTTTATCGAGCCCGAAGAAGAACTCAGTAGAGGCGAAGTTAACTACTCAACTGTTTGAGAAGCTGAGAAGTGATTCAATTGACGCAATGCGAGTAAGTGAGTACCACAATTGCCAAATTGACACATATACCAAATATATCTATATATAGGAGATATATATATACCGATACCAAAATGTCACCTTTTAAAAATAGGATAATACAGAAATGCAACCACAATAATGCTAGGGGTGCGCTAACAACAATAAACATAGGCTACCCAGCTAACCCCCTAGGGACGTGACTTAAACCCTGTCGACCCAGTTCGCTATTTTGTTTGTCAAACACACATACAGAACAGTGTGCTGTGGATTTATATCTCTTTCCATATAACCCGCTTAACCCCAGTGATTGTATTTTTGGTCAGATCTAAAACAAAAACGTATACACGCACACATAATTACCTCCACCTATCCACTCTTCCACCTATTGAAATTTAATCTAATCAAAATAAAAACAATATGCTCCCTTGGTTGCCCTAATGAGGCTCCTCTAAGAATGTCTATGTAACCACTAACAATGAAATCTACACAACATTTTTTTTTTTTTTACATTGACCAGTTTGTTACTTTTGGTTATTTTATGGTACCCAGCTGACTGGAATTGAATTTTAATTGAAAGTGACATCACACGTCACTAAATAAGTCTTTCCCACACATACACATGCTATTTTAATGCACCACATTGTTGCCATTTCTCCTTAATATACTTATGCAGTTCTTACTGCAGATAAAACCTCACTGGGTAGAGCATGGCCTTGACATTGTCGGGGTAAGAAGTCTGTCTCCCACTGGGGCTGCCCATGTTAAAATGTATGTACTGTAAGCGTCTTTGGATATAATATATGTTCGAGATATTGAATGATGAACTTCAGGTAAGGGTTTGTGGTTGGCTAGAATGGATGGCTAGAATCTTAGAAATAAACTCCTGATATGTCTGCTCATTACGGGATTCACTGTCACAGGTGAGGAAGACGAGGCAGGATGCTGACAGAGGGCCTCCTGGGCCCAGACAGAAGACTGAAGAATCAGCCTCAACTCAAAGACCAAGACCCCCTAGTCTCCAAACTTGCCATGTCCCCATCCCAACTCGGAAACCTCCATCTCAGTCCACACTCCCTTCAGACACCCGTAGAGTTTCGGGGAGAGTAACGAAGATTGGCACTGCCCCAGCGGCCTTCAGCCTCAACCAAAACAACGCGTTGTGTCTTCCCCTGGTCTCTAAGAGTGAAAAGCTGCTGTGGGTGCACTCAAACCAGATCATCCAGGAGCTGGACGGTGTGGCGGAGCTGGACGAGGCCTTTGACACGTTCCCGTACCCGACACGACAGGAGACGGCCGAGATAGCGCGGCACTGCGCGCTACACCCGGACCAAGTGCGGGTGTGGTTCATGGTCCAGAGGCTCCGCTACGGCATCAGCTGGGATTGTGTGGATATCTCCGAGGTCCGCAAGAAGCTTTGTAGCTCAGGTCAGACTCAGGGAGGGGAAGGACAACACGAGAGGAGGGAGGATGGAAGGGAGGAGAAGAATAGGGAGCTAAAAGGGTATGGAGAGGAGAGGGCAGAAGAGGCTCTGGAGGGAGAGAGGACAAAGGAGAAAAGGGAGGAGAAGTGGAAGGAGGGAGGGATGA
>OMKK01091859.1:0-14114 GCA_900302305.1 Polymixia japonica
GATTGCGCAATCCAAGGTGAGGCTCGGCTTGCTGCTGCCTCACCGTTATTCTCTTCCCCGTATTTGAACGGAAATGCGAAAATTCAGCAATTTTTAATAAAAAACGGTCCAAATTGTTTAAGTGAAATGGAAAATTATTTTATACTTCAAACCGTTTGATAAATATAACCATTTCATTTATCTGCCTCCACTGCCTCTCCTGACCGCACGTCACTGAATCAAACAATAATAAAAGTCAAAATTAAGTCCAGAACTATTGCACATTGTGTGTCAGACACTTTTGCTCAATGAGAGAAGTGGCACCTTCTGTCTGTTGCCAAGGCTTTGAATTTTGGCACAAATTCTGCTTTGTAAACACACGTGGAGTAGCGCAGCACTGATGACGTTGCCTCTGCGACTCGCTGCGTTGTCATGGAGATGACTGAACGCTTGTGATTGAACGGACGAAACCAAAGCAGGGCCGAGCAGGGGGCAGAAATCCTCCCGCAGACAAGAGCTGTCAGAGCGCTGCTTGCATTGGAGAAAGTGGAGACTTTTTGCGACCCGTGGCGATGTCTAGCAGTCAGATAATACAAGCAATGAAAGCTAGAATTTCAGTCAAAACTCGAATTTGCCCAGGGTCCGGAGACCGACGTGGTTCGGTCCGGATCCGGACCGGAGTCCGCCTATTGAGGATCGCCGGGTTAGATTATTAGACATTATAACCATTGTGCACTTTAATATGATGTTTTCAAAAGTTCTTTTTTTTTGCAAATCAAGTATTACTTTTTTCCAATGTGATTCCCCCCCACCCCAAATTGAATTTAAAGTAACTTGAAAGTAGTTAAAGTAACTCCTTTTGCTCCTCTGTCTCTCAGAAGAAGGACATGAAAATTGAGAAGACAGTCAGCAACTTTCAGGAGTTGGTTCAGACACTTCTGAACGATCCCACTGAGAGAGAATACTTCTTCAAGGTCAGTCTTCCCCATCTATAGACAGAGAAGACACACACACACACAGCTGTCATGTTTAGATTCTTAGTGTGTGCGTGTGCATGTGGGGTCAAGTCAATGGACTGACCTGTCACGGGCACGAAAGCAAACAGCTATTTAATATTGTCTCATCCAATAGGAGGAGTTTCCTGTAGAATATGGCCCCAGGTTTGACCAGGAACTGGAGAAGCTGCTGTGGGAGTTTCTCATTCGACTGGACCAGCTGCTCGTGGTTCCTAACTTAGCTCAGGTACATAATTCAGGCAATACTCCAATGAACAGCTTCCTTTGGTTTCTTTCTAATGTGTCCACAAGGTTGATGGTGTGAAGAGTTGATTCCATTCACACTGTGTTTGTGTTCACAAGGTTTGTGTATTTATATTTTGGTGATATTTGAAGGCTTTTATTCCAAACTGCTACAGATCCATTTTGGCAAAAATGTGCTACTTGAAATTCATCGGCCAATATAAAAAAAAACAAGTGGGTTTTATCTTATAAAAAAGGCAAAGTTCTTAAAGGATAATTCCGGCCATTTTCGACCTGGACCTCATTTCCTATCATACCGATTGGCTCTGACCGGAATCTCTTGCTTGCGGAATCAATTGCTTCGTTATAGCGATACTTGTGGACTCATTTTGCTGGTCTCCAATACAATTATACGAGTCCTCCAAAATCACCCAAAACATGTCCTTTTCAAAACGGCAATGCTCATCCTGCAGTGATGCATGTCTGTAAATAGATGTTATTAAAATGTATTTCAAGACATGCCTGTCTCGTACAGTTTTGATGCTAACAGTTTTGATGCTAACAAGCAAGTGATGACGACGCAATGACCAAACTGGCATCAAAACTGTAGAAAACAGAGTCTTGAGGTATTTTTTAATAACTTACCCAAAATGGCCGCCATCTTGTTTTGCAATGAAAAACGTCGACTCTCGTCCCTATCCGTCATTCCAGACTGTGTCGTGGCTCAGTACTGCCCCCCCTGTCCTGGAGGAGTGTGCGCGGGCCGCCACCCAGCCTCAACTTCTCAGGCTTCTGCTCCAACACCAGACCTGTCTGGGCCATCTAGAGTCAGCAGGTAGAAAGAGAACGCTTGTTTGTGTGTCTGTGTAATAAATGTGACGCCTTATAATAGCAGTAGATACTAGCACTGATATAGACATTCATTCAAGTGGCTGGTAGTCTAGACAAACTGACCAACCACAGCCAAATTTGACCAGTAGAGGATTTTAATTTCCCAGCCTACTTATGTATTAAGGTTATAACATAGTCCAGTTCATAATAAAAACAGTATTTTCATAGGATTTCAACTTATTTGATTTCACATAATTACATCACATTTCCTAAAAACTAAATTAGTAGTTTTTTTTTATTTGCACATGTGGCAGCAAGATCTTTTCTGTTTAATCTGAGTCCCAATTATGCCCATTTTTATCACTGATCTTATTCTATATCTGTGTGCTTTTCACAGCATCCCTCCCTCCAAACATGGGGGACTCCATCTTGACTTCGCTCTCTCTCCCACCGTCTGGAAGAGCAGCTTCAAATCGACCAACAGGATCCGGAGCATCTGTTGGTGACCCTGGCGTCTCCAGACCAGCGCCAGGGACAAATCGGACGCAAACAAGAGACGAGACGCCGTTCATAACGCCTGTCATTGGACTGATATCCAACGAAGATGTGCCAGTCATGATCTCAGTAAGTAAGAGGAATGCAAGGGACGAGCAGCCGGCCAGCACACGAGATGCAACAAACGAGAACTTAGAACCGACAGAGAAGTTGAAACTCGCTATGGTCAAACGGAGGCAAAAGTCCAAAGAAGATGGAATGAGAGAGGATGATAAACTTGAGGTGCAGCAGGAGAGCGGGCCAAAGAAAACCCATGGAATGAAACGCAAGCTAACTGACAAAACAGAAACCGAGTCCGATGAAGAGGAGTGGGAAGAAGAGACGCGGCAGGTCACCAGAAAAAGGAAGAAGAGGATGCGGAAGAGTGTGAAAAACAGTGACAGTGACGGAGACGCGGTGTCCGACAGAGAGGACCCAACCTGCATGGCCCAGTTGGGTCTCAGTAGGCTGAAGCTCCCTGAACATCCGTCCCTCCGCTCCGTGTTCACTTCCTGTCTGCGCAACCAACCTAAAGTCGTCATCACCCGAGTGGAAATGAGCTCCGAAGACGCCGGCGGGACGAGTGCGGGGGCGAGCCCACCACACTGGCAGCTGCAGGGCGGAGGGATGGAGTCGCCAGTCACGACTCGTACACACGGGGACATGCGCAGCAACCCCAGAAGACTTGAGTTAGAGCTTCCTGGCTTGGATGATAAAGAGTAAGAGACATGGGAACACACGGGGTGCTAACTAGGGCCAGGGCTTAGCCGTATGTTGGGTTCATATTGATACCGCAGCATGAAAGATTTTAATATCTGCATTGCAAAGCCTGCAATCTTCTAAGCATCTTCTAAATCAGTTTTTATGTTGGATATGTCTGTGTTGCATCTGGCAGACAGGCTTCCCTCGCGGCCTGGGTGCACTGGCTGCAATAATTGACGCACTCTAGGCACACTGCAAGGTGGCAGATTTTGTAGGTTCTATAGTAACACTGGAACCTACATTTCTAGACCATGGTGACTGGCCACTTATTTTGCAGTTATATATTAGCTCCTTATACAGCTTGGCTACCTGTTGCCTACTTCTTTGAAAAAAAAACATACAATTGTGCTTTTTTAAATAAAGGTAACTGCTTTAGTTCCAGTTTCTGTTTGTTCCTTTTAAAATAGTAATAGTGGACTTAATTCCCTTAGACTTTGAATATCAGAATCAGGTTTAAGTAAATTTTCACAATACAAAGAATTTTCCTTGGTATGTTGGTGCATACAATAAACATACAGAAAAATAAGAAAGTAGAAGTAAAAAACAATTACTGCATGTCAGGAAAGTCAAGAAACATAAATATAAAGAATTCCCACTGGACAGAAAACCCACTAACACCCACTAACATCTGGCTTTTGTCTTTAGTGGAAAAGGTTACAATCGGCATTCATTCCCGGGACAAATGACTCTGCAGTAGGCACGGGTATTTATCGGCTCCAGCTCCGATCGGTAATGATAGAAACATGACACCTGGGTAGACACGCTCATTTTTGCCCCTTTTCCGGCGCGGGAAGTGGAAGTGATTCCTGTCATTTCCAGTGACGTCGAACATGACACACCAGAAAAAAAACCCCAGAAAGGCATACTGTACTGGATTGAAGAGAGTCAGTCGTCTATTTTTAGTGGGGTTTTCCGCATTTTGGTGGGAAATGGAAATATTTACAATACAGAATATGAAAAAAAATATAATAAAAAAAGGTGTGCAATAGATCTGTTTTTAAAATGAAAAAGCTGTACAGTTTGTGCAGGAATGTGCAAGATATTGACCAGGGAATGTGCAAAGGTTAACAGTATGAAGTATAGAGAATATATTCACAGATGTACAGAGATCAAAAGATGTGCGTTAATGTAATGCATTGAGTCAGTTGCGGAGACTATGTTAATGTAACATGTAGTGTCTCTGGGAGGAGGGGATAAGGGTCTGTGTCAGTGGGGGTCCCGGGCCTTGTCGATGAGGCCAGCTGCAGACGGGAAGAAACTGTTCTTGTGGCGTGAAGTTTTGGTCCTGATGGACCGCAGCCTCCTGACAGAGGGGAGTGTTTCAAAAAGTTTGTGTCCAGTGTGGGAGGGGCCGGCCACAATCTTACCTGCACACCTCAGGGTCCTGGAGAGATGGCAGATTGCAGCCAATCACCTTCTCGGCGGAGCGAATGATATGCTGCAGTCTGCCCTTGTCCTTGGCAGTGTCCGCAGCGTACCAGGTGGTGATGGAGGAGGTGAGGATGGACTCAATGATGGCGGTGTAGAAGTGAATCATCATCGTCTCTGGAAGGTTGAACTTCCTCAGCTGCCACAGGAAGTACATCCTCTGTTGTGCTTTTTTGGTGATGGGGCTGATGTTCAGCTCCCACCTGAGGTCCTGGGTGAAGCGGAAGGACTCCACAGTGTGAACCAGGGTGATGGGGGTGAGTGGGGCTGGTGATGTCGTCCGAGAACGCAGCCTTGCGGGGAACCGGTGCTGATGGTCCGGGAATCAGAGACGTGTTTTCCCAGCTTCAGACTCACTCAAATGACTTCATTGCTACAGAGGTCAAGGTGACGGGTCTGTAGTCGTTAAGTCCTGTGGTCCTTGTTTTTTTGGGGGACGGGGATGATGGTGGAGGTCTTGAAGCAGGCTGGTATGTGGCATGTCTTCAGTAAGGTGTCGAAAATGTCTGCGAACACCGGAGATGGCTGATCAGCACAGTGCTTCAGGTTGGATAGAGAGATAGAGTCTGGCCCGGATGCTTTGCAGGGGTTCTGCCTCTTGAAAAGCCTGTTAACGTCCCTCTCTGGGATGGAGAAAGTCGTCACTGTGGTAGGGGAGGAGGGGGCCTCTGAGGTGGGGAGGCCCAAGCCCCTGCTGTGGTGAGGGAGGTGGAGCTGGTGGGCTGGAGTCACGGGGGATGGTGTCAGGACTGTCCCTTTGTCTTTCAAAGCGACAGTAAAACATTTTATATATGTAGTTTTATATATGAATATTGCATAACAAGCCCCATCGCAATGGTAGTATATTGTCTGTATAATGGAGCCATGTACTAA
This sequence comes from Polymixia japonica, assembly GCA_900302305.1. NCBI lineage: Eukaryota > Metazoa > Chordata > Actinopteri > Polymixiiformes > Polymixiidae > Polymixia > Polymixia japonica. The sequence continues at coordinate 5,646 of OMKK01091859.1, forward strand.
CATTATCTCTAGCCCAGGATCATAATGACCTCTAACCTTAGCAAATAAGTAAGCGAGAGTTGGTTTTACTTACTATTAACTAACTGTTGAAATGAACTTATCTGTATCTATTTTTTACTCACATTGTGTTGTCTCTATTTGACAGGAATTGTCCTGTATTCCCAGGTAAAAGCAGTTCTTCCTCTCTCCAAAGGAGAACCACAGGTGATTTAACCTAAAATAACTACTATCTTCACGTGTTAGCACTAGAAATGCTACGAGTCCCAACTGATCTTAATTTTAACGGCATTGTATGTGCTTCCTTTCGTGTTTAAGAGGCCTTTTCCCCGCCAGGAGACAGTGAGGACTTCATATGTGATTCAGAGGATGAGGCAACAAAAAACTTTAAAGGCAGGGTAAGACAAGTCAACACTCTCGCACTGAATAAACCGTTGCGCTTCAATACCAACTTGGGTCTTCATCAGGGCTATACATGGACTACATGGCCAAAAGTATGTGGACACTCATCTCCTTCCAAAATCACAGGTATTAATATGGAGTTGATCCCCCCCCACTCTTTTGGGAAGGCTTTCTACTAGATGTTGGAACATTGCTGTGGGGATTTGCTTCCATTCAGCCGCAAGAGCATTAGCGAGATTGGCCGCTGACGTCGGGCGATTTAGGCCCGGCTCGCGGTCGGCGTTCCAAATTCATCCCAAAGGTGTCGGATGGGATTGAGGTCGGGGCTGACCTGTGCCAGGCCAGTCAAGTCCTTCCACACCGATCTCGACAAGCCGTGTCTGTATAGACCTCGCTTTGTGCACGGGGGGGGGCATTGTCATGCTGAAACGGGAAAGGTCCTTCCCCAAACTGTTGCCACAAAGTTGGAAGCATGGAATCGTCTAGAATGTCATTGTATGCTGTAGCATTATGGTTTCCCTTCACTGGAACTAAGGGGCCTAGCCTGAACCAGGAAGAACAGCCCTAGACCATAGCTGACATCCACTAATTATAAGGGGTGTCCGCATGCTTTTGGCCATGACTACCAGACAATAAAATATGTATTTTCGTCCAAACTGTACCAGTATACTACAAACAAACAATTTGAGTTAATTTTGTACTTTGCTATTCGTCAATGTTGGGTTGCTAACTGTCACTGTCTCCCTTAGCTGTTCGTGAAGCGCTACTATAAGACCAAACACGACACCTATGTACCCACCCTGAGGGAATTCTGTAAACCTTGGATGGCGAGGCGCAATTTGCTCTCTCCTGGTAATGGACAAAGATGAAGAGACAGATGTCCACTGGCCAGGGTAGCAAATTAAAATGCTAGTACATTTTTGGCTCTGGCTTGTACGTTGTTTTTCTCTATCAGCCAGTCTGGCTTCAGCCAAGATCTAATCTAAACAAAGGTTGTATTCTCTTCCAAAAAATACTGTTGGCTGGTAAAGTCATTCAGGTGCATGGTGTATTCTGACATACTCTAGTCAATGGACATACAAGTTAATTTCCTGCTCTGGATATGTCCTTTATAAAAGTGGGTTTCAGCTGGACCATAGATATTGTTTAATATTTTAGTACAGGATACCTCATCATGGAATATTGTATCTGTTTCTAAAAGGCCTCTTGCTCCAATAATTGCAAAAAGATCACCTTGTACAACATTTGTTCTCCAGGAGCTAAACCTGCAGAACCTTTTTATTAATTTGTCAATGTATGTTTCGCTGTATATCTATTTTAAGTCAAACCCGCACTTATATCATTCTGTTAGAAACTTTTTAGATTTTAAACTTAAAAGCTGCCATGTGCTTAATTAATAAAGGATTATTTCAGCATTATCTCTGCAGTAATACTAAATCCTGTCAAAGCTGCAGTGTTGTTTTTGTCCAATTAAATAAATATTTTGCATTGTATCCACCTTGGGCTTTGTAAATGCTAATAAACACACAAGATGTCATGACTTTTTTTACCTGTTGTATTTTACTTGCTTTAGCCTTTCTATTTCATTTTGCTTCCTTTTATAGCACAGATTTGTTCTAATAAAAAGTTATAGATTTAAATGAATTCTAGATATATCACATTGATCACCAGTTCTTACCAATTACTAACAAAAACAAGGTATACTCTTGAACATGAGACTAATGCAATATTTCATATGATGAACCAAGAGGTGTAAAGTTTCAAGACAAGTATGTTAAGTGCATAATGTTTATACCAAAGCAGTACAATATGCACATACACAATGAATAAATATATTTCGCTAATTTTGTTTTGACAATTATGACTTCATTTCATTTTATACTAGTATTAGATTTTTAAAAGTACTGGCAAGAAAGAAATAGCTTGGCTACATTTCCATTTTAATTGCTTTTAAAAATGTCAAAAGTTATCTGATCAGTCTACAATACCCTTTACCCACTGTTCAAGATAGCAGAGGGCATGAAGCTTAAAAAAACAATCAGAGTAATTAGGTTAAGAACAGCAGGTTAACCAATGACCCTCTCAGTCTGTGTGCTCCCCATACAGTTACATAAGGCACACTCCATTCTCAGTTTCCCTCTTGGATCAGCGAGTGCAGATTATTTTGGATACAGGCTCATATCCTTGAATCCATGCATTCGTAAGAGATTCTAAATATTACCGTGGAAACGGAACTTACACAGGGTGCAAAACCAAACAGCAAACGGGATCACGTTGTTGACATGCCTCAGTATCCTGTCTTATTTGGCTTATCCCGCATATAAGATTCAAGTTTCTGAAAAACTGGATATGAGCTCATCCAGGTGATATGTTTGTAGGCACTGTCTCTTTAACAGAATACTTCAGTATCCCAAATACTCATTTACACAAATACATTTACTAGGTAAATGCTAATGATTTTGACACCGCTGGAGTATCAGAGTCTACAGCTCATCCCTCCAGTGACTGTGATGGTCTCCCCAGTGATGTAGGAAGCCTCTTTAGAGCACAAGAAGGCGATCACGCCGCCAATCTCCTCTGGCTCTCCGATTCTGAATGGAAACAGAAAGGGAGAGAGGGAATGACACAGATATCACGCATAGACAATTCCATAACAAACTGACCAAGTATCATATTGTGTTATTGCAGTGTTTGTTCAAAATATTGCAAAGATTTGTATATTTACCAAGTAATAATGGAAAATTCTTTTTTAAAATCTGTACCTTTTGATACTAAGTTGCTTCTTGAACTCTTCCACGACTTCTTCATTCTGCCATAACTGAGAGAGAACACAGTGCGATCTTATGAATGAAAATGGGAGACAACACTCAAAAACTGAAAAGGAATTGAGACGATATGTCTGACGCGAAACCAAAGGTCATAATACCGCCAAACGAAATGAATTACATGCTAGGGAAGGGCAAGAGACAGTACAGATACAGAACAGAACAACAAAATATATACTGTATATATACACGTTAAAGACCCAAAACTCCATCTTTCTGTAATGACAGGAATTCATTTCATGACACAAAGAGGAGTGTATGTATCTACTCACAGCAGTGCTGAAGCGAGTCTTGATGACTCCGGGCGCTACGCAGTTCACTCTTATGTTACTGTGGGCCAGCTCTGGGGCCAGAGCCTTGGTCAGCCCCAGCAACGCTGTCTTACTCACACTGTAAGGACCCAAGGCCTAGCAAAACAGAGGAAATATGTCCATCTAAAAGCACATCAAATACATTAAAAAAACTTCTACAATTGCAATAAGCGATTTGGTTAAAAATTGTATACATTGAAAAACAACCCTGGAAATAACAACTGTAAGTCATGAAAGGACAAGAGATGACAGAAAAATCATATATTTCAAATCGTTATGCTTTTATGCTAACATGCTTTATTTGCAGTCAGGGTTTAAATCACCACATTTTATACCATACAAACAAACCAGATGATAGGAGAGGGAAGGAATAAATGGACACAATGTAAAGAAAAGGTGTCAAATACAAACATCTTCCTCAGCCTGGTACTCTTACTAACCTGCATCGGTTGGTAGCCAGCCACAGACGACACAAACACCACACTGCCTCCGCTGACGTAAAAAATAAAAATACAGTATGTCAATCGAAAACAGTATAGCGCTTAAAAATAAATAAATAAAATAAAATAGTATAATATTTTCTTTTCTCCCAGAAAGGCTTCGATAGTTATTTTGTTTTCTTTCTTACCCTCTTTTCTCCATGTGAGGTGCAACCAGCTTGGTCAGAAGGAAGGCTGATTTTACATTTACATCCAGGATCTAGAAAGATGAGAGTCAAGATCATCACTGTTCACCCTTTCACTTGTTCATCCTCTTCACACACTGTGTGACACACAGGAACATCAATGAAGGGGGAAGAATTATTTAAACATTCAACAGGGGCCTCATTCATTAGATTTGTCCCATTCTATGATAATTTCATGGAACATAGCTTACAAAATCAAAACTATATAGCATTCGTACTTTAGATAACAAGAGAAAATGGAATAAAATCGATATAACCTGTTGGATTTGGCATGATTAGGTTTACATTCATCACAACTTAGCTTAGATTTGTGTCTGTACCTTGTCCCAGACGGCCTCTGTGGAGTCCATGATGTTTCCAAAGTAAGGGTTGACTGCTGCATTGGAGACCAGAATATCGACTCCACCGCACTGGTCCAGAGTCTGTACTTGGCAGAGAATATGTCTGACATTATTACAATTCTGAGTATTTAGATTTGATTTTGCATGGAGTGTTATATTGCTATACAATTTCTATAAATCATTTCCGTCAACAATATCTCCTTGAACTCGTAAATTAAATAATAGTGAAATCAAACTATCCTCCGTTGCACTTTGGGACCCCTGAAACCCCAGACCCCACTTTGAGAAGCACCTGAGCATGACACTCACCGTTTGAACTAGTTTTTCTCGATCTTCACCCTTGCCAACGTTGCAGGTGGTCCCAGTCACTTGAATGCTCTGGCTCTGCAGCAGCGCGACAGCCTTGTCTACATTTGTCTGTCTGCGGCTGCTGACCACTACATGGGCTCCTCTCTGGCCCAGGGCCTGGGCTGCAGCCAGGCCAATTCTAAGGAGAAGACGCCATGGTTATAGAAATCCACCAGAAATTAATGATTCCTATAATTAATATATTGAGGTTATGCTACCTTGTGTATTATAGCCTACAGCAACTCATTACAAGTATTTAGATTTAAATGTAATAGTCATTTAATAGTCCCTGTGGAAAAGGTAGGGTTACTGATATCCTTGGAACCTGGATCATACTGAGATATACTACTGTAGATAAATACAAAAGGTTATAGTTTATTTCTCACCCATCTGTAGAGGCAGTAACTATGGCCACCTTTCCGGCAAGACTACTTTGAGACATGCTCCTTTGCCCAGTGACAGGACCAGCCAAAAAGCACCTCAAAGCACTCCTCAACATCACCTGTAACGACGGGGATATACAGGTTTTATGAAGGCAGTGGAGCACTAGGGCAGAGGTCACTTGGGCAGTTGCAGTAGTGGTGCATTTGTTGAAATGTTGGTAGATTTAAATGTACTAGAAGGTCTAGGATTGAGGTCCCTGTCCAGCACCTTGTATGCCATTACTCACATATATTAATGATACATTTATTGATCTATGGTTGGGTTACATACTAAACCAATTCATCCGGAGCTTAAGCAATACATAATTACGAAACATCTTTACTCTACTACGGTTTATGCTATAACTTTGCAAACGACATAGTATGCTGTGAACAACACACACGGAGAGCCTAATCTTACCCTTATATTTCTGCAAAAAAATGTGACTATCCGCTAATAGAATTTGAAAATAATCTTGAAAGTCAAGACTTCTCAGACCTTTGACTGGCAGGATCGGATGATCCTGTATTGTGATTGGATGCAGGTTATAGTCTTTTCCGGGCACAGCGTCGACGCTTTCAAAATAAAAGAATCACGCACAAAGTTACCCGCTGTTCGGTTTACTTGGAAGGATTAGACCATCCAAAAACGTAATCTGTAAAGTAATTTCGGATTTGTTATGTGACCAAAGGTCGGCGTTAGTACTGTGAAATGCCAATTTAGTTTATTCAGTATTCAGAAGATTTGAATCCTCAACGAGGATTAAAGTTGGATGTTGATGAACGCACCCCGACGTCCCACTCCCAACCGGAACCTCCCAATCCGACGCACTCTTCCCTCTGAGCCACATCCAGCCAGACGATTTCAAAGACATGGGGATTGGTATAATCGCGAAGCTTACACTTATCGTATGCTATTAAATCTGCGAAACAGGCACACGTCTAAGGAGGCAGATATTATTTTGTTGTCGCCGCAGAAAACGACTGAACACCGATGGCCACAGATTTTCACTACAGAAACAAAGTGATTTGCCTGTCTTAGACTGTGGGTCAACGTGAAGTTTGAAATCCATTGACGGTAAGGAAAAACCCGGTTATTTATTTGATGATTGCCACGGTTGACCAGCCAACAAATCCGCTTTTTGTGGTTAGTTTACCCCGGCGTTACCATTGTTTTGAAATTTTAGTGCAGAGTAAAGGACACATTAATGATAGCTATGCCTCCTAGTTAGCAGGCCGCGGCTGCACAACGTAACGTTAATGCTATTTTAATATGGTTAGCTGTGATTTGAACACGGACGGGGTTTGCACGGCTATCTTTAGGTGGCAGCAGCGTCGGCTAATGCACCATGTAACAATCTTACTGGCGATGCTAGACGAGCTAACTGTTAGCCTCTCTGGGCGTGGAGAGGTTGGACAGCTGCTGCTGCTGCTGTCGGTGTTGTGCTGATATTTTACCCCCTGCCAGATTTCCACCCCACCGCTTCTCGTTGCCTCGTTCTGAACGCGAAGGGGAGTGGAAATCGGGCAGGGGGTGAAATCTTTGCCACAACACCTGCCTACTGTCCCATTTATGCGTATCTGTAAGTTGTGGTGTTCACATGAGGATACTCTTAACCGAGTCGTGGCTGAATGTCCTGATTTCTTTTATTTTTTCTGCACGGATGTTCAGGTCTATCGGGGACGACGACGTGGTGTTTTTGGGTGTTTTTTTGATCAGCCCTGCTGTGTGAGAGATGTGTCCCCGGCGGACCCAGCTGCGCGACAGTAGCGAGTTTCTCTGCCGTCCGACGCAGCGACGAGAGCCGCGGTTCATCTAGATGGGCGACCCCGGCCGAGCCGTACTCTTAATGGACGTAGCTCTGGAGCTGTAGAAGGAATCATAGCGTTTGTCTTGAGACATAACAAACATGTCCCTCTCGGTGAGTACCAGCGTTTTGTTTCTTTGTGTCGCGACTTTTTTTCTTTCTTTCTTTCTCCTCTTTGGGATGATGTCATTATGAGAGACGCGTGTCAAAACTTAGTAACTATAAAAATGCACCTGCGATGCATGAATGCACATGTGTATAGGTTTTTTTTCTCAAAATGGGGATGATATTTTTGTACGGATCCTCCTGCGGTTTTGGCTTTAGAAGCTCTCCTTCCATTACCCTGGGTCCCACATGGCTCAATTGAGCGTAGTTTTCCCCGGGGGGTTGGTTAGAAAATGAAAGGGGCCCGACTCTCTGGCTTTGGGATGGCAATTAAACCCTAAACAACAAGGGACAGATGTGCCTCTGCTCCCCTCCCCCCCCTTGCTCTCTGCCCTCATTACCATTAAGTCCTCGTGTCCATTTGATCATTGATCCCCTCTCTTCCCTTTTCCTCTTCATTTTATGATCATTAACACTGTTTTTATTTCATTTTTATTAATTTTTATTTAAAGTTAGTGGTATTGCTTTATTTTGTTTTAGATGCTATGTATTTATCATCCCCTCTTTCTCACACACTCATTTTAAGGGATCTTCTCCATTCTCTCCTATTCACTCGTCATTCAACAGTCCTAAACAATCAGCCATTTTCCACTTCTGACTTGGCGTTTCCATGTCAATGTACTTGTTTGTTTGCAGTATGCAGATGTGAGACACTAGCTTGTGTGAGGCTCTTTTTTATGGACCCTTGTCCTGTGTCTGTGTGTGTGTGTGTGTGTGTGTGTGTGTGAGTTTCTCTCATTTTGTCATATCCATTTTCTACTGTTATGCTCCTCAGACGGTACTGGCCAAGGCGCTGTTTGACAACACAGCGGAGAGCCCTGAGGAGCTGGCGTTCCGGAAGGGCGACATCCTGATGGTTGTAGAACAGGAGCAGAGTGGCGGGCCGGGCTGGTGGCTCTGCTCGCTGCACGGCAGACAGGGTATCGCCCCGGCCAACCGCCTGCGCCTCCTCCAGACCGCCGCGCAACCGGGCTCGGACTCGGTCTACGTGTCCCCGGGCTCCCCTCTGGCCCGGACCGCAGTCAGCGCCAGCGCCGAGGACATAGACGGGGTGTACCGCTCCCCGTCCGGCGCTGGCGAGGGCCTCTACCAGAGTCCGGGAGCCGCTCCCGCCCCGAGGCCCGGGGAGCTCCGGCGAGTAGAGGGTGGCCGTCCGCGCTCCCAC
>OMKK01091861.1:0-18711 GCA_900302305.1 Polymixia japonica
ACAAATCCCAACCCCCCCCCTACCCGAAACTGGGTCTGTACCCCAATCCCAATCCCCACCCTTCCTGAGGAGGGAGGCAGCAAATTGATTGTTATGAATTAGTACACTGGTTAGCGTTGTAAATTCCTTGTGGCTAGCAGGTGGTGGTGTAGAGGGGGGTGTTTCCAGGACGCTGGTTTACACCGTTAAGCCTTCCAGAGGTGTCGTGGGCCTAACTTAACGAAACATCGGTGAAAGGAGGTGCCCACTTGATAACTCCAATGACACACTACATCCTGCGGTAGCACTGGTATAGTGCAGTATAGTGGACTTATTTCCTGGTGGATAGGATAGGTAGGTGGTGATTGGCCTATCTGAGGATTAATGCTGTAGATGTATGACGGTGTAGCCTGATGTTTTCTATGGTGTTGGAGCTGATGATTGGACCATCACTTGGATGGTTTCTGGTTGTAGTCTGAATTAGGCTTCTAAAGGGGTTTTTACCTTGGATTATGGCACAAGGGATAGTAACATCTTGTCCTGTGTATTAAATAATTGCCGTCAAGTAACGGATGAAAAACATGCAATGTGGTTAGTTTCTCAACAAGACAATGGTCTCAACTTCAGCTCCCTATAAGCTGGTGATCCGGGGGACTTTGGGGGTCAGCCAGGACAGGGAGTTGGGGCTGGGCTTAGGGGATGACTGGTATCTACCCTATAGCGCTGCTTTGTGATGGTGGAGCAATTCTATTTATATCCTGACACAGACATTGGGGACTGTGGGACTGCAGGGGGCCTCAAGCACAAACATTGCCTACTCAGTAGCTGTTGCCATTCGCAACCGAAAACACCCGCTGCATTCATTTGCTGTTTCAGAGGGAGGACTGTTGATTGTTTGACTTTCTATTGGACAGCGATGCACCTGAGTTGCGATTGTCCATTCGAGGCGTTGGTCAACGTGGTTGTCGTATTTCCGGGTATTAAAAAAAAAAAGCCTTATGAACGTTTATTGTCTGTGCTGACTTTGGCAAATGGATGCATATTCTCCCCCCCCATCCGACCACCCAGACACACACACACACACACATATACACACACACACACACACCAAACGCCGAGCAGAACATAGCATAAACACTTTGTCCCAGTTACCTCTGGCTTGAATGTGTAGGAGGTGAGAGGAAGTGACAGGACCAGAAGGAGGGAAGACAGAGGAGACGAGGGGGGAAGCGATACGTTGGCGGCGCGGCTATCGGGTTTCTTGCGACAACTCTGCAGTGACACCTCCGGCTCTGCGGACGTGTGGTCATTTCAGAGTGAACTGATAAGCAAGCACACTATTCAGGTCTCAAAGACGAACGTGGTTGACGACTGACTATCAGTCTTGGTCTAGACACATTTTATGTTTAGTGTCTACGAGAGCATAGAGTCGGTGTGTACATTTGAGCAACAGTTTGTAATCAGAAACATTTGCAGGTAGAAACACTGACTGCCGTTTTTTTCTCTATTTCTTTTGGTTTAGAAGCATCTGCGCAACACACTAGTCTAGAAACTCACCTTTGAACCACACAATACCTCAGCTATATCCCAGGTGTTATTTTGCTTCATGCCCAAGTACTCACAGAAAATAATGGGGTATAAATATTCAAAGATGCAGCAAATCCCACTCGTCAAAAAGGTCAGCTAACCTTCAGGATTTGGAGATGCGTGCCACTGAGTTTTTGCCTGCTTACACGGGGTGACCAATTATTCAAAATTCTCTCGGTAAATTGGGACACAAAAATGCAAAAAAAGATATTTATGGCAGGATCCCAGTAATGGAAATGCAGAATGTCTGTTTAGGACCCAAAACAAACAGGATTTTCAATCTAAATAAATAGAGCGACAGATTTTTATTCTCCATAGGGGAATAATGCTTTGAGGGATGGAATATTATTCATTTAAAGCAACAAAAATTAAACATTGGTTTCTCTGAGGTAAAACAAGTTATGAACACAGAAATATTAAAGAGGTCAAGAGCTTTGCTTTGATGCTCAACAAATACGTTTGACAATCTCAGTAGGTCAAATAAGCACATCCCTTCAAAAAGATTAGGATAGTTTATCTGTATTCTTTGAATGGCTAATGACCCAAAATGCTGCATTACAGTACGCAGCATCACACTGCAATCACTGATTGGGCCTTTTAAGACTGTCTACCATGTGGTTTGTTTGATGGTTATATGTAGAGCAGAGCTTTTTATCTGCGTGATGGTGAACCACGTTGGTATTCAACACCTTCTGTGTTGACTATGTGAACCAGCCAGTTGTAAAGCTCCACTGAAGTACCGTTTTCTTAACGATTGAGTGGTGTCTATATGGAGACATATAACTTTATATAATATAATCAATTCTCAAGAAAGACAAAAGTACGAGACCCAGACTGCAACTTTAAGAAATAAGAAAGGCACTCAGATGTTAACAGAATGATTTGCACTTCAACAGAGAAATGAGGGCGAGGAGTCAGTGGCATGCGGCTTTCAGCTGTTCTGCTCATACATTTATGATGCAGCACATAATTTACACCAGATTATTTACCTTTAAATGTGTATCCTGGCCTGCTTACAGTTTTTACAATCTCATTATGTAAATCAAGTTCTACTTACTAATCAACGCTAATTATGAAGACGGCAGGTTCGGACATCATCACACACACACACACAGAGAGACAACCACACCAATTATTACGAATTACTGTAGGCCTCCGGATAATAGTAGCCTCATGTAATTTGCAACAAATAAACAGACTCGTAAATTTGCCAGGAGGTGCAATTATCCCATGTTTATTTAGTTATTTGAGCATTTCATGCGGGTGCCAGCTTAATAGCTCTCAAGTAAGAAGCGCTAGCATGTCAGGGGCAATTAAACTACTGCGCAACAACTACCTGGCAAAGAAAACAAAGGCTACCGTTTTCCTCTGTATTTTGGAAGGGCTGCCAGCACCCTAAACATAGCCGATTAATCTTACACTCCATAGAGGGACGTAGGCTGCCAATGGCCATTGACCTCAATATACTCTGGAAGTGGGAAATATATCAGAAGGTTTTGACAAGTTGTAAAACGCCAGATTATCGCTGGCAGATTAGATGATGAAACAAAGACATTAAGACAGATCAGTGTCAATCAAAGGAGCCCGGTTTTCAGCTGTTTTCTTCTCTTTTGTTACATTCCTGTGATTTTCGATTTGATGTGTGATTACGGAGCCTATAAACCACTGAATATACTACAGAATCTGCCTTTGCCATGAAAGGACATTTGTGCCGTGTACTTAAAGCTACACCTCGTGATAAATACATCAGCTTTCATCATACTGATGACAATGTCTCTGCTTATCGTTTTAGAACTTCCTCTTTGGTTTGTGATGTCAGACGCTCGGTCTGATGTCCAAATCATTGCCCTTTATGCTCATGAGTAAGCATTTCCTGTTTACCATTTGGCATATATTATTGTCTTCACCGATGGAGGCCTTCGCATACTAAAATTCTGAAGCCACTACTTTTGATGTCTTGTACAGAAATGGGAAGAATGACTTGAAATAGTAGAGCATTCAACTCCATGATTTTATTCCCTCTTGAACAAAGAACAGCCACTTCAAGGCTCCAAAGATCAAAGCACATTCGTTGCCATCTGCTCCAATCTTCGTTACCTCAGACTGTACCCCCAGACAGCCTCTCTCAAACATCTTATCCCTGCTGGTATTAGAATAACTCCTTCATGGTGTGTTTTGTTTTTCTTTTTTTTTTTACAAAATCCCACATTTCTTGTGGCAGACAGCAGTAACTGCCATAAGAGTCGAATTGCCATTAGTTGTTACTGCACTAACCAATGCTGATACTTTTTGCTGGACAGGTAACTGTCACATTGAAAACTATCTATTGAATAAAGATGTCTAACAGGTTAAACTCAAACAAAAACAAACAAATCATAGATGTTTGGCCAGACGTGTACTCTTTCAGAGCACGGAACGAGAGCTTTAATCAAACAATAAGTCGGAGAAGGTCATAAAAAATTCAACACTTTATTCAAGACACACTGATGTTTTTAAGTTTATATTCCTCCTCAACCTCTTAAATTGAAATGCATTTCACATAAACCCTGTTACTCCGTCTAGCCCTGTACATACTGAGAGTTACAATATTTATATTGTAATATTGTTATGTTAAACTGTATCCATTAACTTGTCCACCGAAACATATCTAGATAATATAGTGATATCTAGGGAAATCTTTCAGTTCTCTACTTGAAAGTATTCCAAACCTTTTAGGCTTGAAATGACAAATCAATTATGCCAGTCTGTTCTAAATCGTAATCCTTGAAACATTATTTACTGCCTGATGACAGACAATGCTAATGGAACAGTACAGCACTATATCCCTTACCAGTCCTCAATTTTAAGACAAATTGTACGTACACAATGACATACTATTACATACAATTCAATATATCCACTAAACAATAAACTTCTAATAATGACAGAGAAACAATTCCCACTGACCAATTCAAGTTCTCAGTTTGGTTAATTAACAACATCAACACAGTATCAGTGCTTATGCTTCATATTTTCCATAAGACCTGATCCAGAACTGCTACAAGTCTAGTGTTGGTGCGAAGTATTATCTTGACAAAGTAATAGAATTTGGCCACCGAATCTTACATGATTCCACAAGTGGTTAACAACTTGCTGGTTACAGCACATAATAATAATAATAATAATAATAAACTTTATTTATATAGTACCTTTCATACAAGAAATGCAGCTCAAAGTGCTTTACAATAAAGAAATGACACGCACTTCACATGAAAATAGAATGAGCATAAAAACAGGGATAGAATGGATGTAACATAAGATGGAAAATAAAACCCACTTAAGAATAAGATAAAAATAAAGATGAAAATAGAATACATAGAATGCATAAAATTATTATTATTATTATTATTCAGTGGAGTCACTAAGAAGGCCCAATGTTATCTACTGAAAACCCCATTTCCTCAAACACTTAGTGATTTCGGCAGAACGAGCAGCACTTCCAGAAATCACAAGGCTCTTAGAGCATATGTGGAAAAGACGCAGTCAGTCCCACAGCTCGCTTACAAGCACCGCTTCCAATAAACATGCTGTGCTTGAAATATACATAAACAAAGCCAGCAGTGCAGTAAGGAGCGGTGCTGCGTTCTGGTTCCATGTCAGGCCTGTAGGCTTACTCTGTACTCAACCGCATTAAAAAAACATCACATTCAAGACCATTTAAAAGGCTAGTACTGTTTCACCCCACGTGGCGGTGTAGCAGGATGATGAGGTCAGAACTTCAGCTCTGTAGAAAAGCTGAAACACCTTAAAGATGCACAACAAATAAATATCTTATGTCAACTTACTAGTATTTTTTAACAAATACGCCTGCATTACTAATTTACGCTACATTCAAACTATACTACAATCCTGTACTGTATAGGCTGTCCTTCGCTCTAAATGGATCAATACAGAAGACATACAATGGCATTCTGAAAGCAGTTCTACCTTTTCTCAGGAACAGAAGAAGAATCCCATTACTTAAAGACACATACATTTTACAACATACTTGCATTGTATATTTACAAGCTTTAGTTCCAAATATGGAAAGTTCATATTCCCTGATGTACAGAATAAAACCAAAAGGTTTTGATTAACAGAACTGGGAGATGTTTCATCTGCATCGCTGCTGTTTGAATTTATAGTTTCAAGTTTTCCGCGAATGAATTCCCTCACTCGATACCGTTTCTAGGCTGCCATTATTTTCATGAATTACAAAAACAAATTTGTAAATATTCCCTCGTGACACATTTAAAAATATATTTTTTCCCCAAAGTTCAAGATTCTTAAATACAGCAAAAATAGTTTTGATTCAACCTCTTGCTCTAGCCTTGCACAGAGAAATAACCAAGCCTTTTACAGATTATCCACTAAAACAATAACAATATCAAAAAATATCTCGTTTTCATTAGTTATGAAATATACATCATCTGGGAACCCATGTCTATTACATTTTTGAAAGAATACCAAAACAACTGTTTCTTTTTTATTTCATGCCATCATCTGTAAATATGGCAAAATGTGGTTCTGTGGTTTCATTTTCAAACTGGGCTGTTAACTTAAATTCCCTTTCAGACAGCCCAGTACAGTACAAGTGCTTTTCAAGCAAATCAATCAATTACAGTGCTTTTCAAAGAACAGCTTTGAAACAGCATTGTAACCTATTGAGGTAATACACCATACACCAGTTAAGCAATGTTTTTTGAGTGAGTGTCTCCAGAATAATTAAGATCCTTGATGAAGTTGAGCCAAAAATCCTACATTCTGTACTGTAGAAATTCTGTAGAAAACTTTGACATTCATACCTTCCAAGTATTGCATGCATAGAACCAAGGATTTATTACATATTCCTTTTAGATGCTCTCTCAAGCATCACAACAGCCTCTGCAACTCAATGGCAATGGCTTCTCTGGATCAGGTTTGCCCATTTATGGTTATATAGTATGGACTGTATGGTTGCTTAAAACCATGAAAGTACTACAATTATGTTTTTCTTAATGACTTTTTAAAAGAAAATTGCAAGTGAGAACCTCTCCCATCTGTGTCTGTATCTTAATGCCCAACGGAAGCATGGTGGTATATTAAATCGATTTTTATTCAACCATTTAGTCAACCATGTAATCCTACTACCCAAGGGTGAAAAATGACACCGGAATATTTTTAAAAGCTCACTGTGATCCAATTAAATTCAGAAGGTAGCAGCAAAGCTTTACAGAGCATCTCAAAGCTGTACAGAGCATCTTAAAAGGATGCATTTATGAGTTATATTGAATCTGAATGACATCTACCAAACAATGTACTTCCATTAGCTTTGTAACAAGGGTGCCAACGAATGACTGAATTTCATATAAAAAAATAGTACATTGGGAAAAGAAAATACAGATTATTGTTCATTACTCATGTGTTTTGTGTTCTTTTTGGCTCATCTTTAACAAGTATGTCAACAACTCTGGGCAACAATGTATACCTTATACCATTTATGGAGTTATGTGAATTCCACAAACCTGTCAATTATCTCTGAATTAGTTATGTACCGTATTTTGACAGACTGCAGAGAATTTCCTTATATTTCAGCTACATTTTAGAGACCAGCGACCTACTAAAATTTCCCTTAGTGTCCTATAAATAATACAGTAGATAGGGAAGCTGTCGCCTGTAAATCAGCCTTCTGACTAAAACATTAAAACAGAATAAGACATTTCTTTTGTCAATAAATGTGCTTTTGTAGAAATAAACTATTGTTTTCTCCCTTATTAACGGACACAAATTTCATCTATGATGCATAGCACTATATCTTCATCGAGGAGACGGCTTTGCTTACTCTGGATTTGTTTTCTAATACACCATAATATTTCAATAAAAGTTGTTGTGGAGTGTTGCAGAACGCATACTACTGAGCGTTATAATCTACTCATCAGATGTACTACATACTAATACCCATATGAGTACCACCCCACTACTAACACATTTCCATCCCTATGCTAGGTATTCACGCTCTCCGTTTACTGGATCATAGGATCATCCCCACTATGGGAGACCAGAACCGGGACACCTTCAAAGGGGTGCGTTTTGTCCTCGTGAAGGCTGGTCGCTCTGTCGGACACGGTAGTGAAGGACAGGTGGTCATGTTCCAGAATGGCTACGCGGTCCTGGGGCTTCTCCTTCTTCAGGTAGAACACCTTCCTCAGCTGCTTCAGCTGCTGCAGCTCACAGAAGGTCTCCAGCACCACCAGCATGACTATCAGACCCAGGATCAGGTACACTGCAGAGACAAACAGAGACAGGGCATGGTGTATGGAATATAAGCAGCCCTAGTGCAGGCTGCACAGTGGACTAGTTATGAAAAGGTAACATAATACCAAAATCTAAAAATTAAGTTTCTACTACATTTCTTGGACCCTATATTTTCATAAAATATGCCTAGCATAGTAAATCATTAGTGGCACAAGGAATATCAAAACCTGGTATTAACCTGTGCTAACACAAGAGGGCAGCAGGTAGCAGATCACAAAAGCATTTGCTGCTGAGTGAGTGAGTCTGGTTGGAAGATGATAGAGATCAAGGAAAAATAAAAAAAGATAAAGGCCTCACTAAACATGAACAGAAGTAGAGAAACAAGGAAGTGAAACACGGTAGCATCAGATGAGATCCCTGCTTGTTTAAAAAAAAAACAACACTTGGAACCAGAGGTGAAATGTGACATCACTTCAAAGGCAATCAATGAAGGAAAACCCACTAACACAACAAACAGCTAATTACAAAAGATGTCCACAGTTTTGCAGGCGGAGGGAGGCAATAAATACAATTTAGCAAAACACTTCAATTAAATTAGACAATGAGATGTTTTCAAAAGTAAGTTCAGACATTAAATGAGTGCAACATAACCAGAACTACATCTCATGAAACAACTAGGTGCTTCTGTCCCCAATGATGAAAACACTATGTGTTGTGAATGCTGTGTGAAACTAATAATACATCATTTTTGCTCAACTCCCTGTGTCTATTATATTATTATTATTCTTGATGGTAGTGTTAAATATCTGTACATGTATATTGTAAAGAGTAAAGAATCCAAAACAAAGTTTAGTTGCATTTTAAATTATGCCCTTAAGGTTCTGAAGTGTTTTCCCCTCATTACGCTGTTTTGACTCTCTTGTTAATGGTATGAATGGTATACCAAACTTCACATACCAAAGTCAAAATTACAGCATGGTGGCAACACTGGCAGAGACAACCGAGACAACAGAGAGAGGTGAGTCAGAGAAGCGTGTTGACAGTGAGCCAGCTACAGAAAAAAATAACAGCAGAAAAATAAAAATAAATTATAGGTATGAAACAAAACATTTTAGGGACAACAAACTATTCAACAGTTTTGGGGAAAAAAAAGAAAGAAAAAAAAAAAAAAAGCATTTGGCTCTGCAGCAGCAGTATTGTGTGCTTCTACTGAGATTGACGTCAGTGGTCTCAACAAGCACATACCGCCTACACTACGTCCTACACAGAGGACTCATTTTCTAAAGACTAGTGTGTATGTAAAGTCATTGACAAAGCTCATATGAAAGAAACAAACATTCTGACACAGTGTTATCTGCTCCCACCGACTACTGTGCAGTGA
This sequence comes from Polymixia japonica, assembly GCA_900302305.1. Lineage (NCBI taxonomy): Eukaryota > Metazoa > Chordata > Actinopteri > Polymixiiformes > Polymixiidae > Polymixia > Polymixia japonica. Next base: position 9,200 of record OMKK01091861.1, read on the forward strand.
TTCTGAATGGGCCATCTGGAACTTCATTCTCACTAGTTCACACATACAGCCACAGCTCATACCAACAGCAGAGCTGAGACATTAAAGCCGGAGTACAACTCCTCAAGACCCAATAGGTTAAGGAGGGATTAGGCTCATTTTTCTTAGCTCTTCATTATGGGTTTGTTTGTTTTTTAGGTTACACCCCCCCGTCACAGCTAGTCCTAGCAGCGCAAATGACAGCATGACACCCAACTGAGGTGGAACAACGCACCGTCTTCATCTCTTCATAAAACCAGACACATTTATCAGTCCAACAAATCATGAATAATAAATCTTTTGTTTACCCTGGACAGTCATTACATGTCACACACAGACACGCACGCACGCACACACACACCTACCTGAATGACCTGACTGACCAACATGACATTGAACTGCCGCCTATGAGGCTAAATGTTTATTTTGGTCATATAGGCTAGAGTAAATGGAGCATCATGGCCTCAGCAAGTACATTTTGTCCTTCCTTTACATAAAAGTGACATAGCAAGGAACATCAGAAACATGAGAACATTAGAAAGTGTAGAGTAGTGTAGGCTATTCCATTCTAGGCTATGTTGCAACAATCAGCACACATTACAATTCTCACATTGAAATGCATTTGGCCAGACGTACCACAATTCACTGTAGCCTAGTTCTACTGATCCAGTTTCCTTTCTGTGAGCAGCTCTATGATACGACTGTGTGCCTGGCATAGACATAGGAACTCTGAAGCATTTGAGACTCGAGTGCGAATACACTTTACAATAGTATTAACGGCCTGTCTAGACAGTGGTTGTCCAAGGGGCAGGTTGTTTTTATCTGTGGGTTTTATATCAGTAACCTATTTTTTATGTAACCTAAGGATATGGGTCACTTGATGACAACTTTTTAATTAACTGCTTCATTGTAGGCTTTGACTGTGTATTCTTTTGTCGAGGCTATACCAGGGGCCTATCTGATATTAGTCAGTTAAAGGTGCCTCTCTTAGCTCCATTCTCCATGTCAGTCATCCTACAGCTGATAAACTCTATTGGAAACCCGCCAAAATATACATTCTAGACAGGTGCACAGCTGTATTTGTCTAGACTTTAGACCTCATCGTAGTGTACTTAATTTGTCTTCACATGAGGCACACCCATGGGGTCAGAACATAGGGTGAGCTGTTTGTGCCACACTTGAAGCAGGTAGGAGTTCAACATCTTGCTTAAAAAAAACAGGGATGGAGACTGGCTGGTATCTATCAAACTTGAAAGCTTGCAGTTGGAGGACAGTCTCTATAACCACCTAGCTAACCTACCTAGATATGATTAACTTCCCCTGTTTCGTATACTAACATGACTGTTGACAGGAGGGCATAAGCAGAGAAACAAAATCTTCAAAAAGTGTGTTAACAAGAAATTCACATTGAATATCTAAGGTCCTAATGTATCTAATGTTCTGAGCCTGGAACTAGTGTTGTGGGATTGGTGTGAAACGTGTGGACTGACATTCTGATTCTACGAATCTATTTGGGTGTTGGAACTAATCAATAGTTGTGTGTATTTGAGATACTGAGCCCCAGATACGCTGACTGACGGGACTCACCAGTGATGCCGACTTTGTAGAGCTCTCTGAACTTCTGATTAAAGGATTCCCCAGGGACATAGTCTCCCAGGCCGATGGTGCTGAGGGAAATGAAGCAGAAATAGAAGGACTCCAGGAAGTTCCAGTTCTCTTCCAGAGCAGAGAAGATGGCGGCAGGGATGAGGAAGAAGCAGGAGACTGCCAACATGGCCAGCAGAGTGGCATGTACAATGGCTACCAATGGCTTGGACAGACCCCAGCGGCTGTGGATGTACATGATAGGCCTCCGTGTGCTGAAGACCATGATCCTTTGCACCACAGCAGTGAGGAAGAGGAGGGTGAATGGGATACCGATCACCGAATAGACAATGCAGAAAGCCTTACCGCCATCCGACAGTGGCGCTGTATGGCCATAGCCTGAAAGCACACAAAAGACAGAAGATATGTTGTAACATTCGTTGTGACAGCTGCTGTGACAGCAGGTTTCTGTAAAACCACAAAACTTCCCAATCCCCTAATCACTCTATCACATCTGTGAAGGCTGTGATGATGGATGTATTTTTTCCCCTGAATCACAAAATAGCCTACATAAAACTAGTCTCATTCTGACTTGGTACAGTATAGGGTAGCAAAAACAAACAGAACAGATTTGTAAATATCGGCATGAAATGGAAATTTGGTAACACTTGTCCAGTTGTTTCTGAGTATGAGTCCAAGCCTGCCCCTGGTCTTCAAAAAGGTTTCGGAGTGGAGCGTGTTTCTGGTGTATGGCATGCTACTATGAAGGTGATGATGCTATTAAAAGGGAATGTCACATGCTCTTGTCAAGTGGACCCAATAAAAGCGTTAAAATGCCAGGGCCTTCTAACAAGACCAAGCAAATGAGAAACTTAACGTTGTGTATTTATTAGCCTATGATTGATGCAAAAAAATGTTTAAGAACATCCAGTCAGTTAAATTCCAAGTAAGATTTCTGCAAAATTTAGATGACTGAATGCATTGCTATACTCTGGTTTCAACTCTCCTGTGGTGAGAATTTAAGGTCATGTGTTCATAATGTGTGGTAATAAATGGCAACCCACAGAATAACACCGCTAACAGACAACAAGCACCCGCACACCAGCAGGTGTTCAGTTAAACATGGTAAGGAGAAGATGTGGACGTGCCAATGTAATGAATGTTGTTTAAACCTAAACAAGGACTAGGCTGCCAGAGTGCTTGTACACATAGATATCTGGATAATCATCTATTTTGAAACCTTACAGATAACTGCAGCTTCATAATGGGACTAAAGTTCTTCAGTTGCCTGACTAGAAAATGTCTGCCCTTTGAGCAATGCTAGATAAGACAGGATAAAGACAACCTATGCACAGCATGATATGCCTTAAGACAAAACATGTAGAAAATATTGTTTCAAGAATAAAGCCATTGCTTAAGGGGGGGAAATACCTGCTTTTCTACATTCATCCCACAGAGCCAGAACACAAACTTTAGGCAGGCAAATACTTTTGCCTCAAGCATGTAAGTTACAGTCCCTGAAACTTGATGGATTTACCTAGGGAGTTCCTTTGGAATAAGGTATTATGTGTTGAAGGATGTGTTGCTTTAATAAGCAGTGTTTACTGTTTCAACATTACTGGAAGGTAGGGCTTATGCACAGCAACTATGCATTGAAACGAGGCAGTATTTGTATAGCCAAGTGGCAGCTTAGGTGACGTGCAACCAGTGACGTGTGGTGTTGTGTTACAACGTTTAGAGGAAGGCTCGGGGAAACGGCCTCGCCGCTCAATAACAACATCAATAATAAAAAAAAGGTGGAATTGCGGCAGAAAAAGGACATTTTTGCAGATGTGCAAGGTCCTACCCGCTCTCCGTGAGGTGCACATCACCCCCAGGTATTATTCTGTGCGTTAAGCTGTTGCTGACACTCACCTGTAGTGGACAGCACAGTGCTCGCAAAAAACAGCGCAGACGTAAAGTCCCAGTTCCAGTTCGCCGACGCGTTATTGAGGATGGACACTCCGTAATTACTGGCCTCAAGGGCTTTCTCTAGAAACTCCTCAAGACGCTCCTCGGACAGACATTCGTTATCCTGCAGGAACTGTTTTTTAATGGCTCGGAGCTTTTGGCGCAGGAGGTCCTCGTACGGCAGCTCGACCGATGAAAAGACAACAGCGCCGAATACGAGATAAAGGAAATACCCCGAGACTAAAAATACAAAATACCACGTCGATTTGTGAGTCTGTATCAGCCGCACACACGAATTGCTGGTTAGAGACTGAAGCATTTTCAAGAGTTCCCTCCAGATTATAACGTTAAGGTTACTGGTAAATGTGTAATAATGTCCTAGAACGCTAAACGATTCGATCTTAACGATAACTAAGTGTCCTCTGTCTCGGGGGGTGTTCTTAAGTTCTACCTAGAACGGTTCTTTCGGCGTTATAGGTTTTCTCCCCCGTCTTTTCTCGGAACCTGCCGTGGCAGTGATGTGGCGGCAGAGACAAGGAAGGGCTGAGTGACGTAAACTTCCCTTTTCTCTCCTCCCAGGTGGGGAGGTTACAGGCCTTACTTCAATAGAAACTAATTGGCTAACCATCGAAAGCACGACATCTGTTATTTCCCCCCCCCTTCCTTTTCCATTCTTGTCAAAGGTGATTAAAGGGTGAGAGGCTAAAATAGAATACAGCATTGCAATAACGCAGGCTGTTTGATGGCAGAGATAAATTCTGGGCTGGGTTAAGAAGATGTTTATTCATACTACTTGGAGAGCTGGTCCAATAGACTACAAATATGAGCAGGTTAGTATAGAAAAAACATTTGTAGCCTATGTGTTGTTTTCAAGACATTCGTGGGTCTCGTTTGGGACAAACCCGTTTTGTGTTACTTTTCTGTAACATCCAGTGTTATATGTGCTACTCAAGAGTAGATTTGTTTAAACCAATAGTTCCATGAGCAAACTTATGAGACTGGCTCTAAGAAATTTAAGGAATAAAAGTAGTATATATTTTTTGATTTTCCTCTTTTTTTCTCAAGTACACCTCTGTTTTACAAACTACATTATTATTTTATCATTGCCATCAGTAAAACAAACAATAAATTACCATTCTAACCGTCTCTTAGGTTTTTGTTGGTATATTTCCTGTTATTGTTACTGCTTCTTAAACAAATCACATTTGTCTTAAATGTACGTACATCACACATAACACCCCTATGTTGCCTCCATGCACTGGTTGCAGGTAAATCCTAAAATGTAATTTTAAGTTAATTGGTTGCACACAAGGTTTTGGTCTGGCACCATTACATGGTTGTTATGTCCTTATTATACCTCAAGATCTCTGGGTGCTGTAGTCTAGATATCACCACTGTTCAGAATGAAAATCAAGGGTTGACCTCTAGGCAGAATTTCTGCCTGTTTTTGAATACTGTCTCAAGTCCCATTTGTATGTTTCTATTTTACTATTTTTACTGCTACTCTTCTTATAATGCCACCCTGTTATCTTTTATAATTGCTGTTTTGGGTTGTTTTTATTATACTGATTGATCTTATCCTCATTGTGTATGTTTTATTGTTTTCTGGAAAGCATGAAGTGTGCTTCGTATAAAAAGAAAAATAAATTTAAAAAATGAAAGGAAAACTATGTAACAATGTCCCAATGTCCACTATCTTCGACAGTCGTTCTTGAAAAAATAAAGTTATAACTTTAACCAGCAACAAATGTTAATGCACTAAAACGTTGCAACAGCCTTCAAGTAATCAACGAGGGAAGATTTTATATATGGAAACTGAGTATGTCATTCAATGCAATCAGCAATTGCATACCTTCGCTGTTTATGTGTGAAATCTTAATTTGAGATTTGAACACAACCACCCATACCTTGTAATTTCATCACTGCTAATGAACTGGTTGGGTTGCCGTAGCAATGCCATTCAGTGGCACTCCTCAATGAGCGTTGGAAAAATGGCGACGGCACACGCACAGGCGAGCCTCAACTGTGCCGGTGGATAGAAAGTGCTCTAAAGAGACACATATTTGGCACTTTTGCAAACAGTCAAGGTGCAAAGTCTAACTAAGACAGTGTGGACATGGTTAAGTCCATGCACGTCTAAGAACAAGGAGCCGTTGCCTTGCTATGGAGCCTCCAGATCGCAACAAAACCAGCAGGTACGCGAATTTCGTGAACAGAAACTACACCATCAGGATTTCGCACTTGCCAAATCGGGAGCTGAACATGACATTGTAGTCGGTTCTATGGGAGCGCTTGCGCAGCCCGTAGAAATCAACTTCCTGTCAAATAGTGCTACGCGTGCAGTTAACTGCATTTGCAACATTGAAGTTGCAAACTTTTTTGGAGACAATATTGTACGCATAATTGTTTACCGATAACTGATTTTCGTCTTTTGCTGCAGAGCTGGGCAAAATGCTCGCCAAATGAAAAGGTAATGTTGCGCTGTATTCGGAAGTGTCCAAACAGTTACAACACGTTAAGGGCAGGCTAGCTAACATGAACCGTAGCTGTCGCTTGTCAGTTTATTGTTCAGGCGCAAGTTGACTAACATGAGCGGACCGAGTTAAGGTAGACAACTTTGTATTTTGCACTAGTAACGCAGGGATGGAAGTCCCTTATTTGATTATCTTTGATCGCTTGACCATGCATTTCGACATATTTTATATCTTGTGCTGGGGCACAAACTTAACTGGGTTTTTAGCCAGCATGTTGCTGCACTGTTTTTGTTCATGTCTAGCTAGACTTGGCGGTCGTGTTGTTGTCTTGCACCGCCACTGCTGGGTCATGATACGGACTCACTGCGGTCGAGGAAAGGTTTGCAGTCGGTGCAGATTTGATTATTTCTTTTGTCGCAAAGGCCTGTGGTTGATAGATTCTTTAAAGAATTTATTGTATTCGAAACAACAAATGTATATCAGTGTTTATGCGTGTTGTCGTTGTGCTGTTGGTTGATGTTGTTGAAGTGGCTACTGCATTAATCGATAGTTTTGTAAATTTGCAGGGGGTACATACCAACTACCTAATGTTTTTGCTACATGTGCACATCTCATGACTCAAACGTCGTCATTGCACGTATTCGCCCCTGACCGACGGCGACAGATTCTCTGGAATTCGATGTTATGTCTTTCACCCCCCACCCTCGTTCCATGCAGTTTTCTGCAGGGCCAGTGCATTTTACGGATTGTATTATGCTGGCAACGCTGTTATCCTCGACATGTTTACTTATTTTTTTTGCATTATTACCTGTCTTAATTATATTGTATTGGGTCTGACTGTTCCAATAATGATGTGACGTCAACCATTCTTTCAGAGCACTCTCAGTCCTTATTGGAGGCCCAAACTGCATAAATGGTTGTGCAATATTGGCCCAGTCATTGCCATTCCTTCCAACTTTATTGCATGATGACAATGCATGCAACATTAAAAGGTCCTCAGCGATGATGCCATTGTTGAAACCGGTTGAAAGAATGGCAGCATAGTTTGTCGGAGGCATTAAAACATTAGGTTAGTCTGTTTTGACGCAAATGGTTATATAATGAAATTGAAACCCGAGAATGGCATGAAGTGACATGCCGCAAAACATGCAAAATTGTATTGCATACCCCAATTGTGATTGTACATGCTTTCAGAGTAGAGGTTGAACTTGAGCATGAGCTTAATAAACAAATGGTGTCTTTTGCAGGAAAATGAGCGCATGCACATTTAAGATCACTTTTGCTTGTGCGCTTGCTCAATATATGAAAGCCAGTGCAAGGACAGAGATCCTTTGTCAATGGTGTCTTGCTCTTGTACTTGGTCCCAAGACATTCTGGCCCACAAGCATTCCAGGGGTTTCAGGATGTGGTGTGCATAGTGGATAGCTGCCTCAGGCTCTGGAGGCGCCCATGGCAGAACTCATTAATGCCTGCGTTTGCCAGCAGCACAGGCTGTGCTATACAGATGGATCCTCCTCTAACATTTAACCAGACTGCATCCCATCACTGCCCACACCTGCCTGAGGGAAATGAATCCAACCAGCATAAACTATCACTTTCAGTCTTGCCTTTCCCTTTTATTTTTACAATATGAATTTTTGAAATGGCAGAAGTTGTGATATTGATGTTGCTTAGAAGCTCAATGTTAAGGTGTAAATATGGCTAATGTGGTAACAGTCAGTCACGTGAAAAGAACAGTGGAATAACATGTTAGTCCATTTTTGAGAGGGTTTACATGTGCAAATGTAGGTTTAGGCCACAAAAGGTGTCGCCTGTGCCTTGCTACACTGTCACATGTTCTGCTCACAGACAGCTGTGTACACTGCATTTTGGGTGGATGTAGAATAAGGTTGGAATAGGCTGTCATTACACCATTCATCTTGTGCTGCTGGGGTTCTGCTGTCTTTTTACTGTTGTTATGTGGTGGTGTGAAATATGTGTTTTTAAGCGGGCCTGTACAAAACAAATTTCCACTTGTGGACAATAAAGATTTCTATTCTATGTGTTGCCGCACGTAGTCTGCAAGCAGTGTCGACATTTAGATCGTGCTGCTGTTGCTGCTCTGTTGGGGCCTTCCACACGTTGGAAAGCAAAGTAAAGTTTTAAACTTGCCTTTCTTATTCTTACTTTACGTTCTGAGTTTTACTTTACCGCCAATTCTTGCTTAAAGCGTAATTTAGTCCTGCGGTGTGTGTGTATATATATATATGCATTGTACATGGGTATGTGGGAGAGATTGGGAGGTCCACTCTTGGTGCTGTCACACTGTTCCTGAAAAGGGTGGGGTCAAGTTTGTCCTGTTCCCTCTGGGGTTTTTTGTTCTCTCTGCCTGTGGCTGGAATCCTGCTGGCTGGTTCAATGCTGCTTGTTTTCCAGAGAACGGTGGTGGGTCAGACGCGGCGCAGGTCTGGTTGGAGATGCACACGAGCGTCTCGTGCCTTCTCATGTGCTGCACGTTAGCATGAGGTTGTAGCTGACCCATCTGCAGCAGATGGGTTTCTTTTCCCGTTGCCTCATCAGTTGACTACAGTGGTAAATTACTAACAGGCGCATGCCTCTTATAACAGCTGTAATCAAAATGCAGGACTTAGCCTATCAAATTCATTGGTTAGGCCGGGATGACTTCATTAGCTGAAAGTGTGTGCTTGCAAAAGCCCAGCCAACTTTTCCTCCTTTTCCTCTCTCTGAAAATCCTTCTTTAGTTTGGGCATTGTGTGCAAGTGTGCACACTAACCAGCTGTGTGCTATTCAGCTGTGGGCCTCACGGGCCACGTGTCGCCACCATACAATAGAGTGCCCCTTCCTAGTACAATGGTTCGGATGGTTGGGTGTCAAAGGTCAGGCCCCCCTGACTCTGGTAGCCCTTGGTATCACTGCCTCAGTCGGTATACAGAAAAGACTCCATTTTGTGCTGTTTATTATGCATTCTGTGTTTCTGCCTGGGGGCTGTAACATTCCATCGGCCTTTATTACAACCCCAATGAGCCATCAGATGAGCCATTGAGAGCAGCCAGACACCATCTGCAGCGATAATTCACTAGCGGCAGCCAGGCAGGCACAGCTTGGAGATCACAGTGCAGTTAACAGGAGGGCAGGCGGGCCACTGCCCTTCTCTGTGCTGCCTACAGTTTATTTAGGAAAAGTAGAGAACTCTGGAAAGGAATTTGTGCAGCCTTTACAGTCGGAGCTTTTCACAGGCCATGCTTAACGTGTCTCATGGCAACCAAACAAACAGCCGTCGGTGATGGCGTCACTGGTTCCGCTGTCATTCCTGAGCGATTAAGTCATTTCATTCTGCTCAGGGCAGCGCCTTTTTAAAACTTGATCTCGTATGCACTATTTACGTCCTCGGACAACACACACCCTTGCATGCTTAGACACACCTACAAACCTTCATGTGAGCACACAATGCTTGGGGGGGGGGGGGGGGGGGGGGGGGGGGGGGGG
>OMKK01091862.1:2670-19349 GCA_900302305.1 Polymixia japonica
TAGTGTTTTTTTTTTTTTTTTTTTTTTTTTTTTTTTTAAACCTCTTGTTTTGGTCCTAGTTCTTATATAATTTATGAACTGAATCCCAGTTTTATCTCATTCTGCAAGAGAATCTATAGTTTTAGGTAACCTTTTCCTGTACATACTGTCAGCTTGTGTGCCCATGACTTGATTGACAGCTTTCACCTGAATGCGCTTTGGGGTTGCAGGGCGGGCCCAAGTCAGTCTGTTGACTTCACACTCGCACACGCACACACACCGACTCCAACCGGCACGCAAAGGGGACCCGCCACTAGGGATGGACAGTCAATTCCAAAAGAGTCGATTCTCGTTTCCATCGTGTCAATTCTGGGACACGATTCTAAAAATAAACGGAATTGGATTTGACTATAATTGCACAGTTGATTCTGAACTCTGGAGTCAAAGAAATTGTTTCATTGAAGTAATTAATTTGTCTGTACCAATACTGTGTTTGATTCCCTTGGCCTGATCCATTTTGTGTACAATTTATGGTTTTGTTGTGCGATTTTCATTTGGAATCCATCAATTCCGTTACAAGAACTCAGGAATGGAATTGACTGCAAAAAAATGTGTGGTCCATCCCTCCTCACCACTGCTCAATCAAGGGGCATTATCTCAGGTTAAGGATACATCTTATTCAGAACTGGCAGATCTACTACAGAATAAAGCTCATGTAGGCATAAAATCTCCAAGATTTTGTGGGTGTACAAAAATATAAGTGGGTTTCCTTTCCATTGTCTAATGAGCAGCTCCAGGTTGTATACCAGATAACATCACAAGTTGGACTCTTATTTCTGTGGGAGAGAGCTGGCGATGTTCACAAAACACTGGACTGGACTGTCCTGGACCAAAGAAATAACAAATCTAAAATATTAAAATTAGTGGGATTCCCCTTTAAGTAGACTCCAGCCTCAGACACAATAACGCAAAGACTCAAAGCACATGCTGCATATCTCCATATTTTATCTGAAAAACTAGACAATCTGTTACCACGCAGTTCAAAAATCTTTGCCTCGACAATACTCTGGAAAAAAAATATATGGCTCATTTCTTGGTATCTGCTTTTATTCATCAATTCTATTCAGGCTGGAAAAATATGATGTCTATATCTGTGCCCATTTCATTAATTTTTCTAAACTCCAAGCTCCTTTTACTACTTTAGTGTAAATAGTCTGATATCTGCAGGCCATGTGTTACAACTATAAAGTTAAGCTTCATGTATTTATCCTGATAAAAATATCAAACACCAGAGGTACACAATACCTCATGATATTGACGTTCTCAGAGGTCTCGAATGGAGACTTTAAATAAGGTTAGCTCCAGAGTCATTGATAGATATCTATCTAAATCAGGGATGTCATCTTCAGTATTTCTCAGGATTTATTTTGTGGGGGCATAAAACCGACTGTCTTCTGGCTTTTTTTTCGTGTTGCTGATCACATCTCTACTATATACATGACAGATACGTGTCTATCTATGGGTCTGGTCCGTCCACCCCGTTGTCCCAAAGCTTGCACCTCCCTTCTTCCCTAAGGTTTGTGTTGGCAGCAGTGAGGAAAACACATAAAAAATAGACAATATCTTAAAATAGCGATTTAGCTTCTCTAAGTGCAGCACAATCAGACACATTAATTTCAAGTCATTATTTTCTCCCCTCCCGTATATCATACAATGAATATCACAAAAAATCATCATTTCTCAGTTAAGAAACTAAATGTGAAAGGATAAATCTTTGATCAGACAAAAAATTAACAATATACTGCAGCCACACTGTAACATCCAAAAATAGTCTTAAGTTGAAATATATGTTTTCTGCCCAAGAACAGCTGGCATTTTAAGTCACTCTATATAGATTTAATATACTGATGAGGTTTAACTTGTGTTTAAATCATCGCCACTAAGCTCCTCCCACTTTCGTTCCCTGTTACCTACCCTGACAGTCCTTATACGGTGTCAAACCGCTAGGGAATAGAAAAAGGAGTCCTGTGTCATTTGGCACACGGGACGTTCTCGCTGGCGTCCGCAGTGACGTCAGCAGCGACGTCAGCAGCGACATCAGCAGTGACATCAGCGTCCTCTCCGTCTGTGGTGCTGGTAACAGCGCTGGTCTTGTCCTGGGCGTCTTGGGGATTATTGTTGCTGCTGCTGCTGTTGTTGTTGTTGTTGCTGTTGTTGTTGTTGTTGTTGTTCTGGGCATTCTGAAGCCCGTGGCTGTTGTTCTGTACCAGGGCGCTGTTGCTGAGCCTCAGCTCTTCTAGCTTCTTCCACAGCTCCTCTCTCTCCTGCTCCTTCTTCTTCTCCCTGGGAGGACAACATACAGACACAGGTTCTAATGCTGCATTTCAAAGTCAAAGTGTTTGTTGTCATGTACACATTATAACACAGGGTCATTCTGAGCAATGAAATTCTTAAGACATGGCGAACATCAACTACATAGTCGGCATAGACAAAAAATATGAAATAGAAAAATAAGATAAAATAAAAAGATAAATCTATATACTAAGTGTTAGGAGAGTCAAAAATAAGGGCAACAAGAAGAGAAAGCTAGGTTGTGCGTAAACAGTAATGTAGTAAAATAAAACAAATGCACACTGGGGCATGTTAAAGTAAAAAATATAAAGTATTAATAATAAGTTATCAAAAGGGCAAAAGGAAGGAACAACATGCAAAACATTATGCAAAACAGTAGAACACAGTCAGCACTAGCAGCAGTGATGTGAATATTAAATAATATAAATATAAAGTGTAGGAGTGCAGATGAATATGCACATAAATTGCAGTACATAACTAGTACCAGAGCATACATTTGCACTTATGGAATCAAATGATCATTTACACGGGACATATACGTATAGGTTCAAGGTGTAACACTAACTTACGGTGTATGCAATCGAAATGATACCTATAGCTAGTACTGAATCCTTTAAGCGAGGAAACGGTAGATATGGTGCGCGTGTTGCAGCTGAGACGCGAGGAGTCCACTCACCGCTGCCTGTCTGCTTTATAGGAGGCCGTTAGCTCGTCAAATAGCGTGCTGTTCATCTCCATCAGCGTCTTCAGCACGTTGTAGACCAGCGCTACAATTGTCCTTCACAAACACAACATAGGTATCAATGACAGGGCTGACCGCACAGAAACAACATGACACAGCTGTTCATTCAATGCTAAGTTGCACTGATAAATCAGGGTTGTGGTCATGCTTAGTGTTTTAGTTAACTATAGAAAATACAACGTGTTGTTTCAATTCGGAATAAATTATTTTTGTGAATTGACCTCAATTCTGATATTCATGTAATTTTATCAAATATATGATCTGAAGCACGACATCTCAATACACAGTTATTGGCATGTTCTAGTGTGTGGTTTACCGATTTATCTGGAGCGTCAAGGTGAGCGAGCCCCCTTCCAGTAACCTCAGATATGGTTTGAAATTTTCATTAAGACTTGCCAGCAGTACATTGGTTAACAAGGCTAAGCACACTAGGATTCCTGCCAATCTAAAAAGCACAGCTGGACATTACTGCCTTGATTCATCTGTTGCACACTTCAACCCCATTTTGGCTTCGAGTGCGAATGCAATTCACTGTTTTGAAATGGATTTTTGTCAATGAAGCTAGGAAGTTGTAATCTGACACGCCAGATGGTTTGTTACATAGAACCATCTGAGAAGTCGTCCTTGGAAACTGTTTGGAAAAGGGCAGGCGCTTTCTGTACGATCTTAAAACTATTTTTTAAAAGGTGGACATAAAAAGGATTAGCACACCCATTGACTAGAATGTAGTTCTAGTAGCTCACTCAGCAGATGAAATTCAGGAAGTGTCTTGACAAATTTGCTTCATGGGGACTTCTGACACCAAACCTTTGATCTGAGCCAAAATCTCACATGATGGGTCGCAGAGAGATGACGACCGAAATCATCAAAATGCACGACTGAAACGGGAACAGGCTCGTGTGACGTATAAATAAATGGACAAAACATTCTAACGTTTATTTCTATTTCTAATGTGGCGTTTGAAACAATGTAATTTCGCCACAACAAATAGCTACTTTTGAATGGCTGTCAATGGCACTAGCCCCTGTTCCATGATCTGGTCGCTAGCCAGCTTCAACCCGAGAGTCAAAGTCCTGCCCTGCTGGTTGTAACACATCTCCGACTAGTCTGATTGTGTGACTGAAAACACCCTTTGGAAAACAGAATACATACGGATTCCAGTGCTCTTTGGAGATTCTGTACAGGCTGCCAAACATAATGGGAAGGATCTTGTCGATGTTCTCCTCAATTAGGCTGAGGATGTACTCATTATTCCAGAAGTATAGGGCTCGCTCTGCTACCTGTAAGGACAGTGACAGAGGGAAGGAAAAGCGCCACTTAAAAGAGAACCGTGCATACACACAGTAAACAGGATAGCAGGAACAGCTGCTCCTTGCTCAAGACAAATGGACTGGAAGAGCACAGGTGAAAGCTATAGACCCTTAGTGGTAAATCCACTACACTCATGAAACGAAGATATAGGGATGGGACTGGTTAAAGAAGAACCTTTAAGACCTTACAGGGAAAGCCAAGTAAAATACGCAATTTCTATGTTTAAATGTTTCTTTCGTTACCATAGGGTGTAATAATAAAATGTGGAGAAAAGCCTATTAAAAAAAAAAGCCTAGTTGATTTCTCCTGAATTCAACAAGCTATTTTTTTTTGCGGGGGCGGGATTAAAAGATACTTTCACACGTAAGAGTTGGGGGCAATCCTATCAGAACACGACCATTTGATTGACACCCTTCAGCTACACCTGTTATCCTCCACTAAGCTTATCAAACAAGAGTGAGTATCTCGTCAGCATGGCTCGCCGGGTTTGTGTCGTTCCTGGATGTATATCCACTGATTCAACGTTGCATGCGTTTCCCAACAATTAAACCATTTCTTTCAAATGGTTACAGTTCGAGGGCCAGTAGGCAGAAGGTTAAACGCTGATGAAACTGACCTTGTTCGAGACCCTGTGACCATTTTACTGAGGGGAATTTTCAAAACGCACATCGGAAGAGGCTGGGACTAGCAAAGCGCTACAACCCGTTGGACAAAGCTGTGCCCTCAGTAGCTAGCGTTAGCACTAATCATGGACTACCTCACATCACCTCTACAACTACAACTCAACTCCTTCAGAATTCAACCACAGTAGAGAATGCCCTAAAACAAGCTACGTTTTGTTAGTTAGTGACTTTTAATAATGCTGAAACCTTGGTGGATGATAACTACGGTAATCAAGAGTGATATTAAACTAAAAAGAAATCGTTTTAAAACGGTTTGGCTTTCCCTTTAAAACAATTAAGACATGGATCGACACAAGGGGGTGTTACTCAATATTAGTAAGGTGTGCAGCTCTCTCTGTGTGTGTGTGTGTGTGTGTGTGTATATCAAGTGTACCTGAAAGTGGGGATTGGCCACACATCTAGAGATCTGCTTAAACAACGGCTCCTCAATTTTCTTGAATTGTGTCGGTTCAATGACATCCAGAATCTCCTCGATTTCACCTAGATACATCACCTAGTTGGAGAAGAGACAGAAAACGCAGAGCCTTCAATATCTGTTGGCTACCATCAGAGCAGTGCCAGACAATGCATGGTTTTATAGATAGACACAATACCTCTTTCTGGCTACAGGTTTTTGGCCAAAACTTCAACAGCCCGCGGATCACCTGTGCATGCAATAGAGTTTGTATCAGAGCATGTTGAACAGTAACTAGAGTCTGAGGGAAGACGCACGCTAGAGCATCTCTGGAGAAGCGTGAGTCTCGGATGCTCAAAGGTAAGGGGCACAAAGAATGGAAGGAATGGTAAAATAAGTACCGGCTCGGTGAGGGTAGGGTCCTTCTCCAGGAACTGGACAACACAGTAGGCCAGCTAAGCAAAACAAAAGACACACACACACACACACAAACAAAAAAACTCCTGTAACTACACAGAAACACTGAGGTACACTGTTAATAGAGTAAACTAGGAGATGTTCATTTTGCTGCCACTAGATGGCGCTGACAGACCCTCACTCTGCTCAGCTCAGCTTTGAAAATGGCTAACAAGTTTAGTTATATGACATCTTCTCCTGTCTGCTCAGTCTTGAATGATATCGATTATGTTTTCTTTCAAACCAATAGGTAAAGAATAAAAAAAGGTTTAAAAAAAAAAAAAGATAATCTCAGAGGATACTGTGAGAAGGGGATTTTGTTTGGTTTTTACCTGCGCGTGGAAAAGGGCCAGTCCTTTAGCTGTATGCATGGGGATGAGCACCTTCATCAGGAACTGCTTGTGCTCTGCCTTGAGAGGCAATGCAAACCCATTGATGATACTGTGAATAGAAAACAACAACAGCGCAACAACAACAATAAAAAAATACAGCCCCTGAATAGACAAAAGTGTAGTTTGAACCCTCATGCTGCAACTGGAAACAGCAGGGAAGGAGACCTGTGAGTAATTGTTTGCTGAAGCGGTAAAGAAATAGGAAGAGAATTCATTACAGAGAATTCAATTAATTTAATAGTAGTAGCGAAGTTCTGGGGAAAAAAGGGGCCTAAGGGTCCTTTAGTTTAGCACTGGGTGAGAGCAGATGACATCAGTCTGCTGGGACATTATTCTGTACTAGGATGTTTCAAACCATGAAGCCTGGAGGAACTGTACGCAACTAGAATTTATGTGCAGAGAAACCAGGAAGTGTTGAACCAATGGCCAAGCTAGCATCAAAACCGTACAAAAGAGGCGTGTCTTGATACATTTTTTTTTTAAGACATGTATCACTGCAGGATGAATGTCACAGCTTTGAAAAGGAGTCATATAGCCCCGAAGAATTGTGTTGGAGACTAGAGGTCTATAACGAAGCAGTTATATCACTCCATCACCTATTCTCACTATCGTAGAGGTATAACGAACACCAGTGAATGCTTCGTTTCTTTTTACCCCAAAACGAATATAGCATTTTGGAAAGGAAGTCTTCCAAGTATTGTTTGCTGGCTAAAACCCCCCCCGAGTGGTAAGCAGTCACGGCCAAGATATAGTGATGCTTGTGCTGCGTGAGCGAGTGAGGCCTCGCCGCGACGGGCTTCAAATAAACGTGACCACGTGTGCTCACTCACCTCCCCAGGATCTCTAGGAGCTCAGCCACTCCGTTGAAGTGATCGGTCTCGTAGATGAACCTGCAACGGCAACCGATACATTGGCAACGCAATCATTTAACAGATGTGACACAACTTAACAGCATGCCTCTAAACGGCGTTAGCTGATCAGTATGGTGGATCTAGGCCTCTCTATGACGCTGTTACATAGACAGTTTGAGGGGAATAATGCTGGATTTTAGCTTTAAATTTTGTTTATTTCTATGCTGTATGAAAGTTGCACTTTTATAGGTATGCAATCGCTGCCTACAGTCAAAAGGTAGAGTGAAGGGTCTGCTGTCTGTCCCGATGGCATACAACCCTCAGAGCTATGAAGAATGAATTGTAAAACAAGTACAATGTGACTGACTGTACCCGGGATGACTTTGTAGGTAAAAGGTGCTTGTTCTAAACTCATAACACTACTGGGGCTTTTGTGAATGTAGGTTGTAGTTTTGTTGGAATGTAGTTCAGAGCAATGTTGTCAATCGCTCATTCACCGTAAAGAAAGCGTTGGAAGAACTGTGGGCTGTACGGAACCAGATAGATTATCGTTTCTTGTCTTGGTAGAGACAGCCCAAGGCCAAGTACAACCTGGACTGCCACGGGCCACAACAAAAGCAGATTCTTAAACTGACTGCTATTCTCCTGTACGTGACCGAAAAATGATGGAGAAAAAAAAATAAAGAATTTTTAACATGTTTAGTAAGTGGCCTTGATTCACCTCTTACGCAATATGCTGACGCAAACGGCATTCACCCTAAAAACAAGGCTTTGTTGGGTAACCCGTTTTTAACCAGCTGGGCACCCGTGACAGAGCAGTGCCTGACAACTGTGGCCCTATTTTTAACCCCAGCAGCAGATGGTCAAAGTGGGTACATCCGTTGTCTTCCATTCCACTCCGCCTGTTGGAAAAGACGTCAAGTGCCCCCTCCTTCAAGCACCTAAAGCCCATTGTCTCATAGCAACCAGAGCGGTAAAGAATCAACACATTACTGTTGATACCTTTTGATGCCTGCACCTGTGCGCCTTTTGGTTGCCCCAACAAGGCAATGTTTGAATACTACTTGGTCCATTAGGTTTGCTGTGTAGAATAATGACTCTAGGGGCCCCCTAAATTGAGTATTTATGCATTATTGATTAATGATTCATTGATTATTAATGGAGTATATTATCCAACAGAAACTTGGATCATCAAATTATGAGCAATCAGTCTAGAGTACAAAGTGTTGCTTTTTATGTTGGCTAAACGAATGTCCTTGCGTTAGCTTCAATGCAATGTTGATTATCTAGGAATGTAATATTTTCTGAACTGTTGCACTCATAAGTTGCTCTGGATAGAGTGTTAGCTAAATGGCTAAAATGTAAGTGTACTACATTAGGATTGCTGTGAAAGTGCCCTGAGATCCAGTGAGTTATCCACCATCCTTCCTTTAAACATTTAAAGTTTCCTACTCTCCCGTGGAGGAATCCTTACTGTGACTTCTGACTGCAGATGTGCAGAGGCTCTGAAGTGGGCTTGTTCCACCTACCAGTTGTCCCCTGGCTGCTGTCCGCAAAAGCCCGACTAACTATCAAGGCACTGACGGTTCACTTACAGTTCAGTTTCCCCATCTCGCTGGGTGTTGACATGAAGTGGACAGGTGTGGGGGATCTACCGACTGCCAGGAGGTAACAGTTGGGTTTCAAACAGAGCTTGGTGAACGTCGGTGAGTTTTCTACCTTCTTAACCCCAATTGAATGTCTATCTCACCGCAAGAAAATGTTGTTGATCTGCTTCCTGATGAAGGCCCGCAACCCCAGGAACTTTCCGTATATTCGATGCAAGATGGTTTTGAGGAAGTCCCTCTCCCTCGGGTCTTCGCTGTCGAACAGCTCCAGCAGCTGCAAAGGACAGTAAAATAAAAAAAAAAAAGGAACAGAAAGACTGCGTCAGTTTTCAGCTGCCGTTGTGTTTTTAGAGCAGTTTTTCCTTTTTGGACTTTGGGGATAATGGTGTAGAGGACGAGACTAAAAACACCAGTCAGAAGTAATCCCATTAAAAACTAGAGTAGCTTTTTCACCAAAGAAAAAAACCACAAAACAAAACAACACAGTATTTCCTTTGCATGGCAATCATCTGTGCACATAAGTATAAATGATTAAACCATATTTTACCACCTACCAACATCTTATGTAACAGGCACATGTAAGCCTAAAGGCTCTATATTCTATATAGATTTAAACCCTTAAAATGTCTATTTTCAGCTATGTGTGGTGAGTCATTATTACAACACTGTTTACGGCAGTCAGGCAGTTAAAGAATATGTCACTGAGCCCAGAGTAGTACTTCCTATCTCAGGGCGTTGTGGGACTCATCGGTTCACTATCAGTAACAGGGTTGCCATTCTTTTTCACGTTATTTTTCCCAGACACGGCACATTCAGAGTTACATTCATTTATACCTTGGAGCCGCCCAGAACAATCACTCATCTACCGTCGGCAACGGTGGGCGGCTGCACTCGATCCAATGAAACGAAGCGCTTCGCCCCACGAGACGAGCCGAGAGAGGGAGGATCTAGACGAGGGTTTCTCAGTCCCCTTCTCCGCCCCAGATGTTCTCCAGCCCATCGGGGGAATTCAAACATCTTCCAATCACAAGGACTTCTCTAGTCTTTAGGCTTACAGCCGATCCCCATTCCTGTTGGAGTCCTACACTTTAACTCGGTTCTTCTCCCCGTCCGCCCGATACGACCGCTCCACTACTGCCAAAGATTCAGACCAAAAGATGCCGTGTCCTAATACTGGAGGCCCGATCTATATGCAGAACAACTCCACTGACACAAAATATTATCAATACTCGCTCTTTTATAAAAAATAAGACCAAATAGGTGGATACCGGTGAAAGCTGTGACCCGTTTTAGATTTCACCTATTAAATGCACTTCCTTCATCAGAGACACTTAGCTTGTGCAAACATCTGTGCAGGTCGATGTGAGGAGGGTGTCCCTAATATTGGCCAAACATACTGGCGTGACAGGACAGATGTCATCTCTGTTTTTTTGCAGTAAGCATAATAAAGAAAAAGGAAAAAAGGACATTCTGCATTGCAGAATTAAACTGGGAACACACTATATGACACTTAAAACTCTATCAGACTGTGAAAAGACAGGGCACTGCACATTTACAACCTGTAACTTCATTCTGCCCACTCGGCATCTATTGCACACCTGGCTATCTTGGAAGGGGATCCCTCCATTGCACGCCTTCGCAAGATTTCTTCTGGGATTAAAGGTTTTTCTGTTTTTTCTTGTCCGATGGCGGGTTAAGGTTTAATTCTTTGTTATTGTGGGCCTGTGAAGCCGTTTGAGACTGCAATGTGATTGAGGGCTATATAAATAAACTTGACTTGACACACTTAATGACTGACATTTTCAGATTTCTAGTCTTTCCAGAGGTGCACACACTAGATGACGAGGGGTCACACTACAGCAGTATGTTAAAGGCGCTATCAGTGTGATCGGTACTCTAGCACTGGAGAGGTGAACTACACCTCGAGAGCAGAGACAAACGGCACCACCGAGGCACAATGAAAACAGAGAGACGGGGAAGCTTTCAGACCATCATCATTATACTATATCTTTTTCTTTAGTTTCAACATATTACAGACAGCACCTTTAAGACTTCTACATCAAACATGTTTGATGTAGTCTGGCCAGTACTGACTGACATCGGATGGCGAGAGATTAGAGTCCTTGACCCTCACACACTACAAGGTCATCATTGCGGCTGTCCATCGCGACCGCCCCAGATCTGCTCGAACCGGCACTAACTGCCTGATCTTGAAAATCAGTTGTGATGGCTTAATGCCGTTTAGTCTGTCCTCGGTGTAAGAGAATACAGACCGCCATAGTGTGATTCAGACGCACAAGGTGCCTGAGGTGAGAGTAATATTCAATCACAATAGTCACATAGAGTCAACTGTTTGGTTTGGTTCACACAGTATTTCCTCCTGAAACTGACAGTTTCAGAATAGCCAGCTACTGCAGTAGAGTACCTTGACCTGAGAAATCAATGAAAAATGTTTTCTTGATGAATAGGCTACATGTTATGTCCATTTGTAGAAAGGCGTATGGTCCCAACAGTGCAGAAGGATCTAGAATGTACCCAGCAAGTCTCAGAACCAGACAAAACCAGAGAATTATTTAAATGAAATGTCAAAAAGGGTCCCTCTCCATCTTTCTTTCCTTCCTTCCTTCCTTCTAAGGCCTTGTACAACTAAATCAACTGTTGAACCAAGGCTGCGTTTCCAAACTTGTACATAAATGTTTTAATAAAAAGAATAATAATCTGTAAGTTTACACTTATTTTTTCCTCACAGTTTTTTTTACAGACTGAAACAAAAAGAAACACTAATATAAAGCGTATTTGGGAAACGGCTCAGTGTGAACACCTCTCACTCTATTGATTCCGAAGCCAAAAAGAGTTTTCTATTTTTAAAACCACTGACTCCCACTGAGACTGGCTGGAAAATGTCACAGTCGTCACGGCTGAGGCTCAACTTGCTCAGCTTCATCAAACCTATAGCAGATACATTTTACTGTAACAAGATATCAGATGAGAGTAAAATGTGTTAAATTCACAATGCAATAATACACAATCTATCTTAGAAACATAATAAACGACTGAATTTAAAAAACAAAACAAAACACAGCACCATGTGACACTCAATGGGGGTGTGTTGATTGAAGAGGCTGAGGGAGGAAGCCTGTCTGGGGCAGCTAGGTAAACACACTGTGTATCCACGGGGAGGTCGTGACCTCTGGCACTTCCTCTGCACAGAACCCGCCGCCTCGTTGCCCCCAGAGGTGCAAACAACCTCTCCTCTCCTTTTCCTTTCACTGCATGCCAGCGGTGTGATGCTGCAGTTAAACAATAACCCTTCTGCACCGGGGCAGGAAACTCACTGTCTACACGCCACAGCGCCTGGTAGCTCCCAAATTCAACAACCTCTTTTAATATTTTACGCAAAGCGGTGGTTGATTGCGTAGTTAAGTAGCTGGTGGACACCACCAGCCAGCCATATTCAACATTTAACAGCATTTTAGTGGATAGTGGCTATATTCCACCTGTGCGTTGGAACTGATCCATCTGACAAAGACCAGCTATGCCCATGCAATCGTTCACAGGCCACAAATCTACGGGGTGTTAAATCACAGAATGGAAGAGGTTTATCATCACGCTGTTGTATTTCT
Organism: Polymixia japonica; assembly: GCA_900302305.1. Lineage (NCBI taxonomy): Eukaryota > Metazoa > Chordata > Actinopteri > Polymixiiformes > Polymixiidae > Polymixia > Polymixia japonica. The sequence goes on from OMKK01091862.1 coordinate 15,061, forward strand.
AAGTGTTATAAAATATTATCAATTATAACGTTATCAAAACCTAAGCCGATATACTCTGTACTTGATCTCATGTACATCCCAAAACTAGAGTCTAATTTAGGAGTCTCTAGAAGCCACAATACCCAATTTCACACTCAAACTATTCTAAATAGCCGCCCGCAGAGGCCGTTACAGACATGATCAACGCTGTGCGTGCTAGTTTACTCACTGTTTAAGGAGCCGTGGTCTGTATTATTGCCCCTCAGTTGTTTGACTTATGGACTCTCACTAAGTAGTAGCCTATAGCATAAGCTCCATTCAAATAAACAAAACAAGACTCCAAACGTTCCATAAAATATAACAGGCCTTTACAATGATAAGGAAACCAAATATAGTGGAGTCAAAAGTAAACAAATTCATTAAACAATACAAAAATCACACGTGATACCGGTTGGAAACTGTATCTCTTGGCATCTTCCAGTTACCGCAATCAGCACACCTGCATTAATTAAGGTCTTGTTGTGTTCAGGTGATGCTGCTGAACCATTTGCATTGAAAAATGGCTCCAACATTAGGTGAGCTTTGCCATCAGGAGGGCACTGAACAACGCAAAAAAAACCCCCCAGATGTTAGAGTTAGGGAAAATAAGCATGGTCTCAATCCCCACAGAGGGATGCTGCTGAGAAAATATAGTTGCCAAGTTATTAAGATGTATTAAAACAGCACACACACACATACACACAAGGGAGATGATTTTCCCTGGTTAAAAGAAAAAAAACAAAAAACCCCACCCTGATCAATTGCCATAATAAGCTGAGACCACCACAAAGCTGTGGTTTTGCTCCGAGCTCCACATATGGTTCTTTTCTCATGTCACATGGGAACAACTGGAAGCAAGTAGGAGAAAACAGAGCTCCCTGAAAACTCCCTGATGGAGTATATAATGAAATAATAATAGTAATAAAATATATAATAGACAATAATAACAAAAATAACAATAACAATATTATTAATAATATAAATAATAATCTAATTTTTAGGGGTGGCAGGCTGGCCTGGTGGTTTTAAGAGACAGGCCAGGTTTGATCACCCCATAAAAATGTCCTTGAGCCTTTACCTGCTCCGGGGGGGCTCTCCTGGCTGCCCCTGCACTCTGACCCCTCGGGTGAAATGCATATGCCTCTCGGAGGGTTATTCAAAAAGAAATATGGTGATTGAGGTGCGCTGAAACGGGGGGGTCTTCTCTCCCTGCCCTTGCCGTCTCTCAAACCTCTAGCCCATTTCGCTGGCTCTGACCACAGTCCCCCTTCTCCCTTCCTGAAGAGTAAACAACAGGGAGCTATTTAAGGCTCCCCAGCGACACACTCACATCATGGAAAGTCAGCCCAGGCACCTCGGATGTGGCCCAGCCAACATTCCAGGCCCTGTGGTCTCTGTTAGCTGCTTCAGTTGCTGGCCTGACAGCAACCGAAGGAGAGGAGAGCCGAAGCACTCCTGTAGTGGGTGGGCTGTCGTGAAATACAGAGCCTGGACTGATACGAAGGCTTCCTATAAAGTCTAGGTTGTTGGTCTCAAAAATAATTTTGTATACTTTGCATACCATGTTGGATACCTAGAACAGTAAAAAAAAAAAAGGTTTGGCGTAATAAACACACGTACATAGGAAGTAATACCACACATACAAAGAGAGGCGTGAAACAATCCCATGTTACGGGACAGAAGCGCGAAGGAGTATGATTGGCTCCTACGCTATACTGTGCTGTGATTGGTTGTTTTAGGGGAGGCATCACAGGGGGGCAGGGGTGTCATACGTTATATCCTGAGCAGGTGCAGCTAGCTTAGCCTGCTAGCGTAGCGTAGCGTATCTTATCTTATTTTATTTTTAGCTCATTTTCACACTTTGTTTCATCATTTATGTGGAATTCAAAAACCCAATTCATATTGGTTTAGAAGCCAATTACTATTCTGATCCCAACAGCTTGCAAATTAGGTGGCACTGAGTGGGCTGTATGGGACATCGCAGCAAAACGCGCAGGCAGGCCAACGGGCACGCGTTCAGCTGCTCAAATGCCGCTGCTTGAAGGTTAATAAACAACTTTTTAGGTTACGGTTATCCAAAAAGCGACGAGACGACCCAATGCGAGCCGACGAAAACGCGCATCAGGCACACAAGCACTGTGTGACGGAGGACGTAAGGCACTGCTCGGCCAATCAGCATGCAGTGAGCACAGCCAATAGGTTCACAAAACTCAAGGTCTGGTTCGAACCGATTTGGGGGTGCCATGCCCCATGCCATTTATAATTTCTATTTATTAAAATGTAACGATATAAGAAGTATGACGTTCTTTGTGCAACAAGAATTAAAAACAAACATGCAGTTATAACTACATCTGTCTAAAATGTGAGCAAGAGGGAAAATTGTAAAGAGGCTCAACCACCTGAAGCATTTTCCTGAACTCCTGTTCACAGACTAGGGTCTCGTGTCTCTATTGCAGGTGATCTCATTAAAGACCCCATGAAACGTAAATGGGGGTCTGTAAAAACAGGGAGCTAGGGAGGCACTTGATTGGTGTTTACAGTAATCAATAGCGCTGAAGACTAACGCTACTACTAACGCGCCGCATTAGCTTAGTTAAATTAGCTTAGCGCTTAAGACTAGCGCTATGATCGGAAATTCGAGAAAGCATTTCATTGGATGCAATACGCCCCCGAGTGCAGGATGAGTCATCAAACTTTTCAATTGTTTTCCAGGAAATGACAAACGCTAAAATACCATAAAGAATACCTACAAAACGATTTTTGACGATCAGCGCAAGACACATGACAAAAAAACGTAACATCTATTTTGATTTCTGGGGTCTTTAAAGTTGTTCAAAGGCTGTGGGGAGACATTGCTATTGGATGTCTGCAGTTTGTGTTTTCGCTTAGTTCCAATGATTGACAGAGTGATGTTGTAGTAAATAAGCTGTCATGTTTGAGATATTGCTACTTACGTACCCTGTCCTCTGTCTGAGACAGAGAACTCAGCAACAGTTCTCTCCACTGCTCGTTGCAATAGAGTGCCCTAGTTTTGAATCCTAAAACCTGGACGTGTGTTACCCATGGGTTCCTTCCTGCCAAAACTCTAATGAGTTTTTCTAATGGTTAACACAAGCTTAAAGGAGCTATATATGATATTCAGTCACTAGATGTTGTACTAGAGCACCAGCATCTCAGACCAAAACAAATCGACACACAAAAACAAACATGCACGGTCGGCCAGACTGGCTACCAAAACAAAGAACAGAGAAGCTCGGATAACAAAACACACAGAGGGAGTGTGACTTCATTCTCTGCTCAGGACGCCATTACTCCACTATATCTTTACATAGCAAATAGTTGTTTGCTGCTATATTAATGTTCAAAATATCGTATATAGTACCTTTAAGAGATATGACACATTTCAGTAAATATTCCACTTGTGAATTTCAAACCTTTTACGTGCCTCAAAAAAATGATATAGATTGCATATATGCTTCAAAAATCTTAAGTGGTGTTAATTTGTGAAGATTACCTTGTTGATCAAAACGTGTGAATATTTGCCACAGAGCTTATTTTCTGCATTAATCCAAAACCCAATGGGAAAAATCCATATCCATAATATGACCATGGTGGAGCTAACCTCCAGGATGGCCTACGAAAAAAACATCATCACTCTTGTCATATTACTTTACAGGGAAAAACACTCCTATTTTGTGGTCCTAATAAACTTAAGCTAGCTAGCTACTAGTTATGGTGCTTCTACCAGTCAAATGTCCATGCTTCGTTCGTTGGACCGTTCTTGTTCTGCCTGCTACTACTGTGTCTTTTTAAGTCAGTACAGCCATGTAAACAGTCGCTAAATGTATTATAAATCTCAACACTAAACACTTTTAAAGCATCTGTGATATTATTTATTTCCGCATACATCATTCCACACTCTATTCTCGTATAGTAGAATAAACTTGTTCAGTTTAGAATGCCCTCCGAATCTTGGGGCCCTGTAACAAATACGAATACATGTACCGCTACACCGCTAACAGCTAGGCTGTCTTCAGGACCGTGTCTTCAGGACCGTAAAGCCTAGTTTATACTTCACGGCTCACGTCTCATGTCTCATAAGCATTTATACTCCGGCTCACGTCTCTCGAATCGCTCACAGGGTCGCCATGGCAACAGTCGCCATGGATACAATACAAGCTAACTAGACTAGCAGGCAGCCATGTAATTTAGCATAACGTTAGCTAGTTATATGATGTTACGTAGCGCCAACGTTGTAATGTACCTGTTTC
>OMKK01091871.1:0-10933 GCA_900302305.1 Polymixia japonica
TTGAAATCAATGGATTACCTGACGGTACTTCTCTCTCAGCGCAGCGTCAACAGAGCGGAGTCTGCTCTGTGTGTGTGTGGGTACGGGAGGGGCTGGTAGACACGGACACAGCACTACTCAGAGCCCCTCCCCTACCCATTCTCTCTCTGTGTGCGTGAAAACAGAGCGTCTGATTCGTCGGCCTCCTGGAGCAGTACACGTGACATTACCGTAATGGCATGCAATTGGCTTTACAGCGCAAGGTCTAAGCTTTCAGACACGTTTTGATTGATCAAACTTTCATGGAGTTACAGACAGTTACGGTACTCCAAAGAGCGCTTGCACGCACCAGGAGCGTGGCGTGTCGGCGGCGACAGCTAGTATCAAAACCCCATGCATTTCCCAGAAGCCTGCCTATGAAAACGACAAAAAACTGTGCTATTTGCGTATTATCAATGTGGAAGTAATCCAAGTATTCAGAATACAATACTCAGATTGAGTAATGTAGTGGAATACGTTACAAATGACATTTTTGGGCAAGTATTCTGTATTATGTAACTGGATACATTTTAAAAGTATCCTTCCCAACACTGGTTATAATTTATGTTAAGGCATTTCCATTTTTATCTGAATTATTGTTTTTTTTAAATGTCTCCAAATTTCTCCAAAAGTCTCCAAAGCTTATTAGCCACTGTCAGATGTTCAGCTGGTTGGTTGACTGTGGTTGTGCTTGTTCTCCAAAGGGATCCCCTACAGACGAGGATACCTGCTTTATGGACCCCCAGGCTGTGGAAAAAGCAGCTTCATGTGAGTGTGCTGACATTATTTGGAATCTGTACCCTTCTTTTGCTTCAGAGCAAAATGATGTAAACACGGCTTACAACAAGCTTTCTGTACCGGTTTGCGCTGACGTGTGACTCTGTGTCTGCATTTCAGAACGGCACTTGCAGGTGAGCTGGGCTACAGCATCTGTCTGATGAGTCTGAGTGACAGAAGCCTTTCAGACGACCGTCTGAACCACCTCCTGAGCGTGGCTCCGCAGCAAAGCATCATACTGCTGGAGGACGTAGACGCTGCCTTCGTCAGCCGAGAGCTGCTCCCCACAGAGAGTAGGTCACAGCGGGGGAGGTCTCCGAGCTTCACATACGTCCATTTGTTTACTGAAGCTATTGATAACAAGTGTATTATAAAATAAGCCTTATTTCTCAAAGGGTTACGAGTCACATTGTTTCTATATCTTTTTTGTCCTTTTACTTTTTTTTCTCGAATCAAATATCTAATAATTTTCAGCCGTCGTTCATTTGCTATTCTCTCTTGTAAAAGTACAGAAAGCCAGGGTTGTTCAGACAAAGTTCTTGTGTCTGTATAAATACATGGTCGTCATCGTCCTCTAGTGACTCAGCCGTGTGTCTCTGTATCCTCAGGCCCTCTGGCCTACCAGGGAATGGGAAGGCTGACTTTCAGCGGCCTGCTTAACGCTCTGGATGGAGTGGCGTCGTCTGAGGCCAGAATAGTCTTCATGACCACCAACTTCATCGACAGGTACAGTTTGAACATTAAAGCTGCATGGTGCGATATGTTTAACGTTAAAAAAAAATAGATCGATTAGATTCCCCTTCACTATCGGGAGTGGAAAACTATTGCATAATGCAGCTTTTATAGATACATTTATGTATTTATAGACAAAAACAGCGTAAATATCTCTTTATGTGCAATTCTGTTGTATACACTCGTCACTTTTACTTTTATATGTAATCCTTTTTTATATATGTATGTAGTGTTTATATTTTATTTATAATTCATTCATCTTTTTAACCTTTTCTATTTTATCATTACTATTCTTATTTTTATTATATCTTAGTCTTATTATTCTTATTGCTGAGCTGATCTGTTTTTCTCGTCCAACACATTTCATTGTACAGTTGACCCTGTGTTAACCTACATGAGACTAATTAAACTTGAACTTGAAACTTGAACTTTTGCAGCATATTTTATAACGTCTATATAAATCTTTAAAACATCCTCACTCTCAACATTTCGCAAAGCAGTTCGGTTGAGCTTTGCTTTCTGGACTGTATTTATTTCGTTTAAGCGTCAGTTTCAGTGGGATTAACTGCTCGCTTTGTTCCCCGTCTGTCTACACAGGCTCGACCCGGCTCTGATCAGGCCCGGCCGTGTGGATCTGAAGCAGTACGTTGGCCACTGCACCGACTGGCAGCTCACACAAATGTTCCGGCGGTTCTACCCAAGCGAGCCAGCCTCTGAGGGGGATCGCTTTGCCAAGTATGCGTTGGCCGCCCACCCTGAGATCAGCGCGGCTCAGGTTCAGGGACACTTCATGTTGTACAAACTGGACCCCGCGGGTTCTATAGACAACGTTGCCAAATTGAAAGAATAAACTGATCGACGACCACTTTCCGCGTGGTGGAGAAAGGAGAAATGACTCTTTTTCACATTTCAATGTTCTGGCTTCGCTATTCATGACGTAGAAACGCAAATAAACAAAACTGAATGAAAATGCGAACATGTATTGTGTTCTGAGTCGTGTGAAAGGCAGCTATAACCTGAAGCTTAGGAAAGTGGGTGTATGACCAGAAGGTCACTATTTGGATATGGGATGTTAAGGAGAAGTACTCACCTCTCTCTCTACTATCCTTGTGCCTTTAAGCAAGGCACTTGAATCGGCAGCTGTTCAAGTGGAGCTGCCCAACTGGTCAAGAGGTATGAAGAGTTACAGAGTCTGAACTAGTCCTTTAGTGATGTTACTGGAGGACACTGAATGCTTGTATTGTTTTAATTAAAGATCAATGAAATAATGCAGATTTAGTTACATTATGACCCAAAGTTTCAGTGAGAAAAACTGTTTGGGAAATACAAAAGTATATATTCGTAGATTTGATACATTTAAAAAAAAAAAGAAGCTTTTTATGCTTTTCAGGAAAACACAACACAAATATCTAAAAAAAAACAACAACAGTTAAAAACAATCTGAAGGTATCAATTAAGGTAGAGGCCAAAAAACAACAGCAACAAAAGTTCAGCTGGACTATGGCTGAAATGTCCCTTTAAGGAGCCCAGTCCTGGCGTTCCTCTAGTGCTGAGTTGGAAGGGTTAACGTTTGTGTAAGATTAGGCCCCTCCCTGACCAGGCATTCTCAGGAGTGTGATGTTTTTCTGGGCATTGCTCCTGCTGCCCCTGTCATGGCTGCATGGCTGGTCCAGAGCGCGGCGCAAAGGAGCCGCCGCTGGTTACTTCCACCGCCTCCTGCTGTGGCCCTAATGTGCTCCAGGGAGGAGCAGACCTCCTCCCCCTCTGTGGCTCTCGGCGGCTCCCGGGACAAACCTCGGACGGCGGAGGACCTCCCGCGCGTTACCCCCTTGGAGATGTTGTACAGAATGGTGTTTCAGGGATACTACAACCGTCTGCACGAGCTACAGGTACAGCAGCAACATCACACTGCATGGTCTCCGGGTTACGCAAGGAAGAGTTTCTTTCCAAAATGACTCTTATTTCTTATTTCAAATGGCCTTCAAAGAATTTGCATATCCTGTTTTTTTGTTGTTGTTGTTGTTGTTGTTTAGCTATCTCTGCTATTACTTGTGCAGTCTTCTCTGCTTGGTGAGTTGAAATGCATATTTGATGGTTCATTGCAGGGGGATCTTGTAAGTTACTATAGTTTACCTCTTTAAAGGCTGTGACGATGCATGAAAGGAAAGGAAAAGCCAGGCTGGTCAAATGACATTAGTTCCCATAGTAACCTTGAGATAACAGCTGTGGTCTCGACTGACAATCTCAGGAGGGAGGATTGTTTACCTTCTCTAGAAAACTGGCCTTTTCACAGGGAATGCTCACAGGCATTTGATCATATTCATTCGTCTTCAGGTAAATGGTACATGGTGGAAAACCTTGTAGGTTTAAGGAATGGTAATAGTTTACAGTTTAACCATAATCTCTCAATAAATTACAGGAGTAGTTTTGCATATTTTTTTGTGGGGATACCATTCTCTGTCAATATCTGTGGTTTGTTCTTTTCATTGAATAGTACTCTGTAATTGTGTTGAGACAAGCACTTTAGTTAGTAATAATAATAGTATATAAATAAAACTAAACCTTGCTGTTTCAGACTGTCTGTGACATCCAAGTCACTGGATGGATCCCAACACTGCTCACAGCCAGGTCTCTGTGCCCACTGATCTCTCTCACGGGTTCTTTGCCTCCCATCAGATATATGAGAAGCAGCTGTACGGGCCTATCTACCGAGGAGGATTCAAATCGGTGTCGCTGAACAGCGTGAAGTTGCTGGAGGAGATCCTGAGGCAGGATGAGAAGTTCCCCAGCCGAGGAGACATGTCCCTGTGGACGGAGTACCGCGATATGAGAGGACTCGGTTACGGACCGTTCACAGAGTAAGACAGGCTCGCACATCTGATGGATTTTCATTTAATTTCTGTTGTTTTACACTGGCTGTTCACCGCTGCTGTCCAACTGCTGTGAGACTTGTAAAACCAGTAATCCTAAGTGGGTTTCCAGGGCAAAGTCCTAGCATGTGAGTGAAAGGGATGGTTTGAAATGAAGGCTTGATAGCATTATGGTTATGAAATCGTTGCGAGACACAATGGTTGCTGTTTCAATCCCCAACAAAGTCACAGTTTATCACAGTTTATCTTTGTCCACTGATAGTCACACCCTGGGTTGGTATTTGCTCCTCAGTGTATGAATACTGAGAAGTTGTGGCTTTGAAATCATAATGCCATCCATTTAGTCATATATCCTCTTACATTAATGGTTCAGATAATTCTGTAACTGCCAGTTAGATTTAAAAATGCTATATATGAGATTTTGAACATGACTATAGCAGCAACTATTTGCTATGTAAAGGTATAGTGGAGTAATGGCGTCCTGAGCAGAGACTGAAGTCACACTCCCTCTGTGTGTGTGTTGTAATTCGAGCTTCTCTGTTCTTTGTTTTGGTAGCTGGTCCTGCCACACGTGCATGTAGTTCATTTGCTTCTCTGTTCATTTGTTTTGGTCTGAGACGCTGGTGCTCTAGTGCGACATCTAGTGGCCGAATGTTGTATATATCTCCTTTAAGCCTGCAGGTTGATTACAGTCACGGTCCTCGTCAACGCTACCTTGGATCAGTATCCTCTGGTGTCTGCGTTGTGATTGTCATACCCACTCATGCTGGTTAGGTATGCATCTAGCTCCTTTAGTGCCGGAATACTGATTCAGTTTAGATTTTGCTCTGCCCTGGGGGATAGAAGTTAGATTACTAGTTAGTAGTTTTAACAGCTGTGTTTAATGTGTGCTCCCAGGGAGGGGGAGAGGTGGTACAACCTGAGGGCGGTGCTAAACAAACGCATGTTGCATCCTAAAGACTCTGTCCAGTACGGGGGTGTGATCAACGAGGTGGTGACGGACCTGATCAACAGGATCTACTATCTACGGCAGATCAGCCCTACAGGAGACCTGGTGCCCAACCTGTCCAATGAGATGTACAGATTCTCCCTGGAAGGTGGGTGGAGAGCCAGATCGCCCGAGTGCATCTGCGTTTGCATCTTCTGCATTGATGATAAGAACTGAAGTAGGGACATTCTTCTGTGTGCAGATGTGAACATCATATCTGGAACATCTGCCCGTATGCAGCACCACGCGCTAGTTTGTACGTTCTCAGTAATAAGTTGTTTGTCAAAATGTTTACCTCATACTTGAAACTCTGTCGTCCAGGTATCTCCTCCATCCTGTTTGAGACGAGGATCGGCTGCCTGGAGCAGGAAATCCCGGCAGGAACGCAGGACTTCATCGACTCCATAGCGCAGATGTTCTCCAACAGCATGACTGTGGTGGTGTTGCCCAAGTGGAGCCGTAATATCCTGCCTTACTGGGGACGCTACATTGCAGGCTGGGAAGGCATCTTCAAATTCGGTGAGTTTCACCGGTTGTTAAAGTTAAACTACTGCAAAAAAATTGAAATAGGCTTATTTTTAGTAATCGCAATGATGATGCTTAGCAATTACAATGATAGTTTTAGGTGAATCTCAAATGAATATGAACATCATCACTGTCAACCATGGATCTAGGTTACATACTACTCTTTAAAAAGCACTAGAATTTGATTTAGTTTTGTTCTATTAATCATTTGTAATGCTAGGACTTATTTTCAAATGGTCAGTATTATTAAACTTGTTCATTTCTGGTCTTTGTTTAGCTGGAAAGTTGATTGACATGAAGATGGAGGCCATCGAGCAGCGCATGGACAAGAACCAGGATGTGGAGGGAGAATACCTGACTTATCTCCTCTCAAACACTCAGATGACCAGTAAAGAGGTGTATGGCAGCATTGCTGAGCTGTTATTGGCTGGAGTAGATACGGTAAATGACCATTTTTATTGTGCATATCAGTTTTAACAGAAATGATATATATCTGTATATATGTAAATATCACTGTGAAATTATCAACATGTGAATTTGTCTGTTTCTTGAACCACATATTGTATGTATGTATCTATTTGTCTATCTGCCTGTCTGTCTGCCTGTCTGTCTGTCTGTCTGTCTAATTTCTTTGTTGTTATTTACTCAAGACATCAAATACCATGATGTGGGCTATGTACCTGCTGTCCAGGTACCCAGAAGCGCAGGAAACCCTTTATGAAGAAGTATCTAGATGTGTACCGGGTGACCAGATCCCCTCTGCTCAAGAGGTTAATCACATGCCGTTTCTAAAGGCTGTCATCAAGGAGGCACTGAGGTGAGAGCCAGTAGCATTATGGCCCTCTGTAGCCCAGCAGGGTAGAGCATGGCACTCAGGGTTAGGGGTTTGACACCCGCCTGGGCCTTCCGTACTAAAACATGTATGATACTTTAAGGTGTTTTGGATCCACTAATTGGCATATGTTACTTTCAGATATCTCAGACGATGTCGATAGTGCTTTTGGACAGGTGGTCTGAAGTTATAAAGAAGTGATTTGATTTGATTTGATTTGAGCTAAACTAAGCTAAACTAATCTAACCTAACATAAGATAAGTTAAGATAAGTTAAGGTAAACTAAACTAAACTAAACTAAACTAAACTAAACTAAACTGTTAAGGGGAACAAGGACATTATATACTATGAATGATAAGCGGTGCTATTTTTATTGTTTTTCAGGATGTACCCTGTGGTTCCTATGAATGCCAGAATCATTACTGAAAAAGATGTTGTTATAGGTGGATTTCATTTTCCAAAGAAGGTGGGTCTGTCTTTTAAGGCCCCATTTTATACATTATAACAGCACATTAGGGAATAGAAAACACTACACGGTTGATTCTAGTCATGCATTGTTTATAATCACTACTAGTAGTTCTACTAATAATAATGGTATTTCTTGACACTAATAATAATAACAATTATATTTGTACAGCACTGTTGTTAATAAAGTTACAAAGTCGTGTAATTAGAAGAATCAAAACAAACATCTTTGATCAGGGTTTCAGTGTGTTTCAGCTCTTGTTCTCTGTCTCTCCAGACCGCTTTCACACTAAGTCACTATGCCATCAGTCACGATGAGACAACATTCCCAGAACCGTCGATGTTTAAGCCAGAGAGATGGCTCCGGGATGGACGAAAACGCCCTAACCCATTCGGTTCCATCCCGTTTGGATTCGGGGTCAGAGGTTGCGTTGGTCGCCGGATCGCCGAGCTGGAGATGTATCTGGCTCTGTCTCGGGTGAGTGAGCTCTTTAAAAACACCTCTCATCACTGATGTTAAAGATACTAGTTTGTAACCCAAATGTGTAAATACTCAACGTTTTATTGTATTCAATGAGAGATCTTTGCAAAACAAAGAACAGAGGGAAAATCTACTCGGATGTTTTCTGGCAACAAGAAGGGCCTGTGTGCTTAATAACAACAGTACCAATCCTGTAACCATAGTAACCACTGTTACTACTCAGAGATGTAGAAAATGTTGCCCCGTGTGTCACTGTGTCGTTGTAGTGCAATATACACGGTAATATCAAGATCTTAACCCTTCTCTTCCAGATAATCAAGCTATTTGAAATCAAACCGGACCCCACGATGGGAGAGGTGAAATGCCTCAATCGTACTGTTTTGGTAGCAGACCGACAAGTAAACCTGCACTTTCTGGACAGAAGAGAAAAAAATACTACTTGAATTGGTTTGGCAGATTGGTTTGCAAGTGTTGCATATCAATGAAAAAATATATTTTTTATATATTTTTTAACAATGTGTGATGGATACAGGTAGCAGCAGCAAGGTCTAAACCTTTGCTGTAATAATAATAATGCCTTTATTTTATATAGCGCCTTTCTAGGTACCCAAGGTCGCTTTACATACACAGTCACATAGATACAGCATGAGGCAATCTGAGTCTTGTGACTCTGTTGTAATATCCATATGTGTGGTAACATCCATATATATATATATATGTGTGTGTGTGTGTGTGTGTAAACCCATATAAAAATACAATTGAAATACAATACCTGAAGTTCAACATTATCCTGTCTGTGAACGTGTAATAATATTGTAATTTAATTAAATTACCAGCTAGCATATAAAAATGACTGATTTTAATTTTGTGCTATCAGATATAGTGTATGTATCACTTCATCTTAATGGTGTGAATCTTATTTTGGAACACACTATATAAATACCAATGTGCACATGTTATGTGATTATGTTGGGCTCATTTCAAACATAGAGACTGCTGCACTTAGTCTGTAATCCACTGAATTAATACACAATAGAAGTCTGGATATTATCCTGGATAATTAGAAGTTTATATTTCTCTGCTGCTTAATGTCAGGACCGGGGTCAAGTCTATTATGTGAAACTGTATTTCACATCATAACAATAAAATATTAATTCACAATAATGTCTTTATAGATTAGTTGTAAGAACCTTTTTATTACAAATGACTGTAATAACTGCCTCAATTGATTGAATTGAAAGCTGATTAACAGCCTGCTTCCTGTTCCTCTTGTAGCCAAACCTCTATGTCATGGTTTGTGACCTGTGACCTGTGAACATGTTGTCAGTTTGTATAGTATAGTATATATATAGTATATAGTATAATATATAGTACACTATATTATTTATATGTATGTAATGTATTACTAATTCCTGTACATTAAATACTTTGAATAAATAAAATAAGTGATGTGATGCATCTGAGTATGAATCTCTCCTTTTATTGTATGGGAGACTGCATGGACACAAAGCTTTAAAAGCTAGACTTTTTTGTGAAATTGTAAATCCTGAAACTACTCCAATGGCAATGAACAAGGACTTAATTGATTAATGAAATGTTGAGGTAAAAAAAAGATCACCTGAGCACTGAAACAGTTTTTCATCCATGTCTTTAACCTTCATCTTTTCCACTCAATTTAAGATTAAGATAGAAGGTTAAGTATCTTGCTCAAGGATACTATGACAGGGATGACCACACGGGATCGAACCCAAGACCTGATTGACGGACGACCATTCTACCCCCAGGCCTTTCGAGTGGTGCTTTACATCGGTGGGACATCTCACATTGGAAGGGGGCAATCTCTTCTTACTTGTTTCTATTTTAAAATGTATCGTATTATTCATTATTACTCATTTATTTATTTATATTTCAAAGCGTATGTTCAATGATATTCCTGTTTGAGAATTATGGCTGTTGCCGACTCTATTCTGGGTACCACAAATTTTCCAGCAGGGGGCGGCTTGATACAAGATACATAAGAAAGAAAAACCCAAAGAACTTGAACTGAACCGCTGCTGTTCAAACCCTAAGGACCACAACTTTAAGAACTGACCTCAGACCAGTTCTTCAGTCGCACAGCTGGGACTGGAGCACCAGTGATAAACCCAAGGTCAGTCTTTAGGTTTTGAAGCAGACTTTTGAAATACTGTTTTAACTCATAGGATGGGGAATAAGAAATATATTGTTTTTCAAAGCACGGGGCCCTATAATACAAAGACATCTAATGCCATCATGAACCTTATAATGGAGCTTTCACAAATTGGCTCCAATTTGTGATTGGTCCAACTGGTAATTGAGTGACACCCATAACCACATAAAGCATATGACAACACCACGCAACTATCAGGCGATATATTTGCTAGGCGCTATATATAACGCTATATTTAACTTTAGATCACGGGCTGTTCCAGTCTCCATAACCAGATATGTCTATTTCTGTCTAAAAGGACTTCTGACGAGTGATCTTTATTAAAACTAAAAAAAAAAAAAAACTAAAAACTTGAGGATGCATAAATCAGTACTATCTATGCTATTTGTGTGATTCTGTGTGTGAGGGAGAGAGAGAGAGAGAGAGAGAGAGAGAGAGAGAGAGAGAGAGAGAGAGAGAGAGAGAGATTCGAACCCACTTAAGCAAATAGTACTACGAGCCAAAAGGAAGAAAGCGCCGGTTTGCAGACGCCTTTAAAGACCCGGACTACCTGTTTATCATTCACTCGCAGCGTGGAGACCCACTCCACCGGGTGTCTGAGCACTGTGACGGGATTTCATCAAGCATATTATTTCGGAATAAGTCTTTAGCATGGCGTAAAAAAACCCCAAAAACAACAACACGGTTTATATTGAATTGTGAGTTTTATGCGTGCAACTTTTGTCGTGTGTTCGAGCGCGGTGGCAGAGTAGTAATGTTACCTGCGTGATCCGCTGCCGTGTCTCTGCTCTACCGAGTGGAAAGAAGCGAGTCCAGTTTTTGAATGGGTTTAGACATCCCCTGTCTGAGTCTGCCCGGATGGGATGCACAGTGAGTTTCATCTGTTGTGAAGAGGATTTTCTGCAAATGCCTGTTAACCAATATGAGGAGAAAAAGAAAGAGAGCCTGATTAAGGTAAGCAGTAAATGAATGCGCAGTAGGTGCCTGTATGTATGTGCAGGCGTCCGAGCAGCTCCCAGTTTTGAACCTGATCAGATGTATTGTGTAGACCAGGGTG
>OMKK01091879.1:0-11152 GCA_900302305.1 Polymixia japonica
TGTGTGTGTGTGTGTGTGTGTGTGTGTGTGTGTGTGTGTGTGTGTGTGTGTGTGTGTGTGTGTGTGTGTGTGTGTGTGTGTGTGTGTGTGTGTGCGTGTGAGTGCACACATTTGTGCATGTGCTTTTGTGGCGCACACTTGTGTAAGGTCGTAATAGGAACACATTATATAATCTGGACTGAAACACACAGAGGGGGGCGGCTTTTCTCATGCTAATCACAGTAACGGCATGATTTGAAAGCATTTCTTGGATGTTGACCATATCCATTTAACTTTCCAATATGGCATCACACAGAAGCCAAACGACGCCTCCAGTATGGGGAATGCACTTAATTCTGGCATAATGAATGTATATAGTAATTATTTTATTATATCTATATATTATTCTTTAGGCATTATTTTAGGAGTTATAATAAAAAAATCTTGAATTTGGCTAGTAGCAGCTAGTAGCGGTAGCAAGCTAGCTGTGAGCAGGATCCGGTCCAGGCTGTGCTAAAATGTTCATGTTTTTATATTTAGAATTCTATCTATTCCATAGATATGGAGGGAAATAGTACAGAGGGACAAAGAAGCATGAAAATCAACAATGATGTAGACAATCAGTTAGTACTTTGCGCTTCATCAATCAGCCTAATATCATTTGATATTGTGGCTGCGATTGCTTTGGATTCTCTGCTGTGAGGTTTAAATGTCACTCAGTTAGGGCCATCTGATTATGATGTGACACATTAGCTGTTTGATATTCCCTCATAGAGCAGATAAATGTACATGTATTTGAAGCTTTGGGGTGGGATGTACTGTACGTGTGTGGAGTCGGGGACGGTGTTAAGCTGGGCTAATTGTGGTTTCTGTAGCTGTTACAGAAAGGAAGATTGCTCACGACTCCCCTTCTGAAAAGGTCACTTTCATTATCAGTCAAGACATACCAAATTAATTTGATATAACATTCAGGGTGGGAGGATCCCGGCTTACAGGTTGTTCCACTTCAGCTGAGATGTATACATGTCACACATAGAAAACATTATTAAAAAAATTGTAAGGGGCGTGTTCAGAAGTTACAAGGACTAACAGACACAATTCTGTTATTTCGTAGGCCTCACAAGTTTGTTAAATGTGTTTGTTAATATAGAAACAACACCTTTTTCCAGGGTACTTTATTAACAGCCTGTACTTTGAGGGAAGTCCCTTTCCCAGCTAATCAAACTTGGCAGTGATCTGTTCAGGAGCAAAATATCAATCGTTGCTAACCAAAGCGTGCTGGTGGGTGCAATTCCCTAAATGATATAGCAAAGGGTGCAGTTCTCAAAATCGAAAGGCTGTTTGGCTCTGTAGCAAAGAGGCAGGTGTACAATGGAATTAGTTGGGCCTGCCTTCCTTCACTTAACTTTTAACACAGTTGCAACATTGCCTTTCACTGTCTTTGGGGATCTCGTTATGGCGGCGCGGCAGGACTCGTAGAATGTGCCTCGCACAGCCTCCTCTCTAATACCTCAACTAAACGACCCCTATTGGGTTTGATCTCCCGGGCAGGCGGGCGGGCAGAAGAGCCGGCATCCAGTGACGGTGCCAAAGCTTTTGTGTCTGCTTGTCAGGCTTAAAGGCTGGCGGCGAGGCACTTTTATGGATCTGCCGGCTGACGAAGGAGCCGGTGCTGAGCCCCTAAAGGCAAAATGGCCGTTTTACCAAGATGAACATGAAGAAGCCCGGCCCACGTCGTCTCAGTTCCTGGGTGCTGTTGCGAAAACATTTTTTCTGTATGTGTCTGTATGTGTCTGTCTGTTCTTCAGCTTTTCTTACATCTCTCTCTCTCTCTCTCTTTGTCTCTCTGAGGGTTTTTTTTTTTCTTTCTGTCCTTCTTGCAGGCTCTAGTGAACACAAACAGCTTGCGCCAAGGGATTTGTGGATGTGTACGAATGGAGACTGAGACTCGGGAGCACTGGGCGTGCCTTTTGTTAATAGAATACGCATGGTTGGGCCTCCCTGGGGCTGTTAGCGATGAGAGGAGAATGAAAATGTTAATGTTTGCGGAGCTGTCGTGAATTGTCAAAGACCTCTTCAATTTACTCACTCACACCACAATAAGGCATAATGGGACTGATGAATGAACTGATTTTGAGGTAGCATACCCACCTTTGATTGGTCCTACACTTGCAAAACTAAATTGCATTTTCGTGAGAAGCTGCATTTTCTTGAAAAGTTTTCCATGACCTGGCAGTTTTAGCTAGCCTTTTCTTCATCAAAGTGCTTTAAATGGAAAGTTGATAGTTTTATTATGTATGTGAATGCATGTGCATCTATTGTTATTGTACATAGGATAAAATGTGTACATCTTTATTTACCCAGAATCTTGGCTTAGCAGAGATGCTCTCTTTCAGCATTGCAGTTTCACATTCGTACAGATACACACATCCACAACTTGGACCGGCTCAGTACAAGTCTTTTATTGTTAGCCAATGAGAAGCTCCACTGGAGCAGCGGGGGTATGAGGGCATTTTAACAGTTGTTGTTGAGGAAGGGGAGATCATTTCTAGTTTGTGTTCTGTCTGGGTATTTGAACTGGCAATGTTCTAGGCTACGATCTGGATGGATAGGCGCTTTCAGGGACAAAGGAATGGTTGAAGGTGTTATATGTAATATGTTAAGATCAAATAAAATGTCAAATGACCATATTGTATTGTAAGATATAGTATAACAGTGATGGTCTGAAAGCTTCCCCTCGCTCTCAGTTTTGATTGTGCCTCAGTTGTGCTGTTTCCTTCTACTTCCTGGTCTTTGTTTTGCTTTGACGGCCCTTCGAACAGATCCTCCCCTCAGCCTGAACAAACCCCAGCGCCATGCCTCTTGTTTTGGTTTGTTAGTGTAGTTCACCTCACCAACGCTAGAATGCTGACATTACAGATAGCACCTTTAAACAATAAAGAGGAACAATAAAAAACTGTGTCCCCCTGTACAAGTAAATACACACATTCATACACACAGACACAGGCACGAGGTACCTAACAACATGACTTGTTGGTTATTTGTTGAGGGTTGGTTTATAAAAGCAGCATATAAACACCATTATAGGTTCTGTCACGACATTCACTGAGTAGATGACAAACAGTTGTCATAACAAGAGTCAGGTTTTTATTTTGGGAATTTGATCACTGTTTCACAATAGTTGCAGCTACACTGCAAGGTGCTATTTAACTAATTGTGAAGACAAAATCTTGTGTGTTTCTGAGAATGCTGTAACAAAAAGCATTTATGCTATGTGATTGGATAGATAGATGGATAGGAAATCCTTTTTCTGATCGTGTATTGTCAAGTTTGTTGAGTATTTTGACGAATGTACTGGCCTTCATAACATAATATGCAAGTATTGTTCAGTTCTTAAACATTTGGAACTTGCTGTAAACAAACATCAGATAGCTTTCATTGCATTTAGGCCAACATAGTACAGGACTCTTTTTAACAAGAATGACCCATGTTAGCTACCTGCGCACCACACATCAGCACAAGGACCAAAACTGACAGTTGTTTTAACAGGGAGGTGGTGGGTGGACATTAGCTACTGTCAGCTTGAAAGAGCTTTTGTTAACAAGCACACACTAAGGGCTGTAGTTTCCGGACTGCACGAGTCTGGTGCATTGACCCTGCGTTGGCACAATGACAATTTTGTTGAGCGCAAGTAGATTTCTCTCTCAACTTCTAATTTCTCGGCCCGTCATGACATTGTTTTTGTGTCGAAATAGGTGTGGGGGAGCAGTAGAGGATCAGTGCAAGTTTTCGGGACTTCAAGACGGAGGCGCACATGATAGACTTATCCAAAGTCACACACACACCTTTTGTGTATGTTATGGTCTATTTCACTTTGACGTTCATCACTTAACCAATGACTTAAAATAACTTAATGTATCCTTTATAAAACAGTCAACATGTGTCATTACGTATGGAAACAACATGGTAACAGAGCTTCAGTATCTCAATGAATGATCATTCAACCTAAAAGGGTAACTGAATAGGCCTCGAATCGTGAACACGACTATTTAAAGTCCCCTACTGTGTTCAAAAAACACACAGGAAAAACAGAAAGATGCTCGTCATCATTCCCGCAATGAGATTGTTTTCCATTTTCACTGACTACAACGGAGGCAGACGCAGTCTACTCACCAATTTTGGTTTCACAAAAAATGGAAAGCTGATGCAATCATAATGTTTTCAAGTGTGTCCATATTCCTATTGTGTTCTGTTGTTAATGTTGAATTTGGATCAGATGCGCCGGTCTGAAGTGCGTGTGTTTATCTCTATATAAATCTCATGGCTGGTGATGGGGACATTGTTTTGAGCAAGGGCTCAGTTTATGACTAAAGCAACAGCGTGTTTGTCTTGTCTTGTGTGTGCATGTTTGACCGTATGCACCATCGCCCTGTTGGAGAGTTGCAATGTAAGTTGCCGTAGATGTGTGTGCTGTAGCCTACTACCTGTACTGCATTGACATGTAGGAGAAGTGTTATTTTCAGTGTGTCCAGTATCACAATTTAAATTAGAGTTTTTATTACGTTAAAAGGCAGCCTGTCAAATAATCATACGTGTGTGATGTTTTATATCCCATTGGAATTAGTCTTCATTTATTTGTGTTACATAATGTTTATGGAATACATAGCATCTGAATACATGACATTCGTTTCCTGAAATGACCCTTGTCTACCTAGTCGTACCCAGTTTTGGCCACGCGCCTAAGTGCGCCTTACGGTGTGTGTCCCGGCCTGCGCCTCGATCTGGAAAATAGGGCCCTAACTTTCATACTTTCTTGGTCTGGTGAAACAGGTGTTTGAGAATGTTGTCTTGTATTGTTGCCCACGTAAATATTTTCCACAGGACGAGCTGCCTGTCAGTGGCACCTGCTTGTGAATAATTCCAGGCATGGAATTGGAGTCAAAATGTCAAGGTTTCAACCACAACATCAAGGGCTGAATCTACAGCATGAATCATCTTTCCAATACAAACTCTTGGAAACAACAAAATGTGTATTCAATACCATGCCTACATTCCATCATTGTTGACATCTAACCTGATATCTTTTGTGTATTCCAATTCATGTTTTTAGTTGAGCATGCTCCCCAAACTTTAATTTACACACTTTAGAAGGGAGGTATTCTGGGTTTTTTTTTTTCTAAAATCCTGTTTCCCTCTAGCAAGTGTCAGAGGCAGTTCATATTTGTGTGGCAGAACAGGGATAAAGTATTTCAGCAAATATCTGTCCTGACAGTCCATAGATCAGAGCGGGAGGGAACACTTCAACACGTGTTCACCGGAGTGAGCGGCGGTGTCATGAAGGACATTCTCCATGCTCCCTTCTCACTTCACCTCAATTTATTATTGTAGGGCAGCTTTTTCTATCAGTGTTCTGAAATGTAGCTATGCTCTTTCTTTCAATTTTTCACATTTTGTGTTATTTGGAGGTGCATTTTGTTGTTCCCTTCGCTCCTGTCCTGCTGCTTTCGCCTCATCATGGAGAGATAGTACATTTTTTATGTATTTTTTAATTTATTTCAATATATTGAAATTTCATACCGCACAAACATTCAATTTTGGCGATGTTAGTATAGGATGACTGTGAACTATAAAATTTCTGTCATCGCGGAAATTAGAATTTTCACGGCGTGGGTGAAGGCTGAGCCATCTATAACAGGATGTGTCAGGTATGTCTGTAATGTCTGCACCCACAAAAGCGGACCAATCGCAGCTCACGCCACTGTACAGTTGAGGGCAGGAGAGATGAAACACGATTGAACGGGGAAAGAAGAAGGGTTGGACCCTGTCAAGACCAGATGACCAGCGTTGAACAGACACATAATTCTACCACATATACACACATGCTTTGTGACACCTCAAAAACAAACCAACTGACATTTATTTTGTAGCGGTTCAGTATCTGGATTAGCTGAATCGCTAACGCAAAACACGGCCCTTGATTGGCGAGTACCACAACGTGACGTATGAACAAGCTCCCCTCGCAACACGAAGGCTCTTCAACTAACATTAGCTGTCGAGATTACAACATTTCAAAAGAATGCACTATTCACTACCCAGGTATCTACTGATAAACCTTTCTAGAAGTAGAAGCAGGCTTTTTTTTGGTAGGTTACCAGCTTGGAAGCACATGCTGGATTTGCTTCTGTGATTTACTTTGTTTTGCTGTCTGGAATAATCATATTGGTTAGCTAATCATATCAGCCAACACTCTAACATTACCATCAAGCATAAAGTAAGTATGCTTCTAAGTGACCTTGACTTTAAGCTACTTTCTCACTACAGTCAAAAATAGATATGTTATATTTCCTCATTCATTCTAAATTCCAAACAGCTTAAACCCGTACCATGGGGTGATCAAAGAGACAACGGGACGCTTCTCTGGTTTTCAGTGTTTCCAGAACTTTCCCTTCTTTCCAAAGCCACCTTGTAAAGGCATTGTTTTTGTTTAAAGAACACTCTTTCAGACAGTCTGTGGGCAGCGGAACAGCTCAGCTATAGGATACGTCTGACCTGTCGACCACATAGACTGCGGCAGCATCCAAACCTCACGGCACACGGCACCGGCCAGGAAAAACACACCAGCAAGTCGGCTGCTCTCTAATGACCAGGCAGACCTGTTATTTATCACGCACATGAGCGGTTCCCACGCTCACAGAGAGCATTCAAGTATGAACCAGATTAACCATGTGTGGTGTACACATATGAGGAGTTGGGTTTCAATTCCCTTCTACACTGGGTTATTTTGCGTGGGGTTTATTTTCCTCAGAGGTAAAAATGTGTATATTATTGTGGTCAACAGCAAGGACTATGTTTTGACATGAAATGTTTGTGCTTACTTTGGAGTTTTATCGCAGACAAGAGAAGCCTTTTTTGTGGAAATGGTAAATCTCTCCATTGCTGATGACTGAGAAGAGATGTTATCAAATGGCCTGACCTCGCCGAGTGATCAATATGGGACAGTGCTGTGTGGTAACAAATGACTGTTGCGGGGCACTCATTCAAGAAAATGAAAAACCATCCTCCATCTCCGTGAAACAACAGAATTCAATCATTTATTGCCCCTGGGCAAACATTCACACCATCACCAATGAGTAATAACATTAAAGTGATAATCCGTAATTTTCCATAGCCGTTGTGTGTTTGAACGACAATTCCCAGAGTTCAGTTTGCGAGGTTACACTTCCAGATGGTATGTATATTTCAGAAATTGGTGCTAAATCAATTTTATACGTGTCATTGTCTTTTAGTAACAACGTTGCACTGAACTGATGTTTGCAAATGTCCCCACCGACTGGAATTTCCATTTAGTATAATTTCCATACAGAGTAACTCATCAGACAGAGCTGGGTTGAATCATTGTGCAAATTATTCATATGAGAGATAGTATCAAAAATAGGAATCTTAAACATGAAGAATTCACAGATTACATCTTTAAAAGGAATAACACCAGGTGCTAAACATGAACCTCTCGCATGCCTCATGTTTAATACAAGCAGGATCTTGGTCAGACAGGCTTGGTTCAAGGCAAACCATGATGATTTCGAGGAACCGAAGATGGCGACTAGAGTTTAGTAAATCATCTTGTTCCCCCTTGCTTTTGCTAGCTCACCAAGGTAAATGTTTTCCACATGTACTTCCCCAAACAATAAATCAACGCTGGTGGGCTGATGTGATGCTTTCTCATTTTCTCATTCACTTACTCATTTACACACACACACACACACACACACACACACACACACGCACACATGCATGCACACCCCACCAACAGTGAGACAGTAATCCTCTTAAACTGCTTTTTAAGCAACCATTTGTCATATTGGTGTTGCTGTTGCATCTTGGGAAAATTGCACCACTATAAGAAGGAGGTATTTGGAGACAGACTGGATGATGGTGAACATGGGCATGTGGCCACCTTTTGTAAATGGTCAATTTTCAGAGTCATTAAGGGGGATCCAATAGCCCACGACTCTTCCAATGGCTGCGAGTGTCTCCCCACACATCTTTCTTCCTAATTGGAATCGTTTGCGCAATGGAATCTCTTAACATTATTGATCTCTGGAGAGGTACAATGTACCTAACCCAGACTGTAGTTATCATCATTATTCTTGTATAAAAGGACAAGAGCAGTGGTTCCGCAAGGAAGATGTGTGAGAATAGAAAGACCTGCGTGATTGTCTGTAATACCTACTGAGGGTGAATACCTCCGATGTGGCGCTTAACCTTGACTGCCACCGGTTCAGACCGGTTCCAGTGACGTTTGCCAAGGGTGAGGATAAGGTAAAGCACATCCATGTACTCCTGAAAACAGTTGTAGGTGTTTAGATCTGGCTCAGAGTAGTAGTGTGGCAAAAAACAAAAAACGCTGAAAAAGCCCATATGTAATTCCTGTAGCCTTGTGTAGAGTAACAATATGCAGAAACACAAGTTCACTCAAAGGATATTCACAAAACTGACTTTATTAAGTGCTGCTATTCATGATCTTAACACAGCAAACCGTGCTTTTTGTGTGTATTTTAAATGCTGTCAGCAAGGCTGCTTTACAGTAACAAAGAAAAAAAAATCAACCCAACTTTACTGATAAGCCTATATAATATGAATACAACAGCCGGGTGAATTGTGACTTAACTCAATTTATATGTAAATGTAATATGTCCTGTGTAATGAGCTTATTGTGTCAGTGTTTCTGTGTGGGCGGTTTTTTCTGTTTTCTGTCCTCATTCAAGGTGGCAACCACAATCAATGTCATTACCAGGTTTTTACGGTATTTTTCCGTTAGACGGCAGACGCTTGCATCGTTTTTTAACACATTTTGTTAGCCTTGCTTGTCTGACAAGGAGGACGTTTATGATGATAAACAATAGTACATGCGGAGTAATGGCATCTACACAAGTATTTATGTGCTTTCAACTTCACATGAGATTTGTTTCCCTATTCGAGCCCCTTCAGTAGAGGCAAAATACTGTCATTTGTGAACTGCATGATCTCTGCGAATACCTCTGAATATTTTGAATGTTGTTTTGATGATATTTGATTTGATGACTGTTATGGACAAATCAGTTGATGCAAAGGAAATGTATATTTGGTGTACGTATGTGGCCTTGGCTTTTATATATGTGTATGTAAACAGTTATAAACAGTATGCATAACACTAAACACTTGTTTTGTTTTTTAAATTTTTTGGGATGGTATGTGGTGATGACTCCATGCCTGGACATAATGGCTGCCCTGTTTTAGACAATAAATTGCCTAATTCTTAGGGATTTTAGGTTAAGGCTGTCCATTAAATGTCGAATAAAAATGTATCAGGTTGTCAATGTTTCATACATGTCATGTATGTTCATACAAATTCAATTCAATTAGTTAATTTGTCATGGTATAGCATGATATACCATTCACTGAAAAACAGATTTATGTGCTAACTACATTAGTCACACAATACACAATATGTATTTTTGGTACAAGAACAAGTATTATGTTGCCTTACCCAGGCAATTCTGCTTCTATGAGAGAACATTAACTCAGTGTCACATCTTTAAATGTGCTAGCTGTAATATGTTAAAATCAAATAAATACACACTTTATCATACGATATAGTATAATGGTGATTGTCTGAAATGCTCCCGTCTCTCTTCTGTTTTGATTGTGCCTCAGTGGCGCTGTTTCCCTCTACTTCCTGGTCTTTGTTTTGCTTTGATGGCCCGTCAAACAGATCCTCCCCTCAGCCTGAACAAGCAGGAAACACCCTGCTTCTTGTTTTGGTTTGTTAGTGCCAGGGGTGTAGTGTCAAGTCATCACATTCGTGGTAAGCAAATGCTGGTAAGACCATTATCCATTATTAATGATGCGATTGAGTTTAAAGAGCTTTAGCCATTGAGTAAAAAAAAACTTGACTGGACTTGAGTTGTCTTGCTTTACTGGGACTTGGGACTTGCTTGTGAGTTGGACTCTATGACTTGTGGCTTATTTGTGACTTGGTCCCACCTCTGGTTAGTGTAATTCCCTCACCAATGCTAGAGTGCCGATCTTACAGATAGCACCTTTAACAATGCAAGCATTTTTGGGTTTTATCCACAAGCGTGACAACAGAGCTTCAGATTAGCTCTAAAGCAAAGCAATTAACCTCATTGCCATGTCCACACTTAATTTGCCAACACATTGAGAAGTGTTCCAAAACCTACCGTCTTTTCTAGTTACAGTTTTTTTTTTTTCTAATTCTGTACCAAAGTAAAAATGGAGATTAGCAATGTCAGCAAAAGCCTGAAGCACATCAACTTGAAATATCTTTGTTGAGACGGCTATTGCTACTGGCCGTGAATGATACATCTAATGTTTTTGATACCTATGTTTCCAGTCACTGTGCATTGTCATTTATTGAAAACAATCATTTACCTTCATACACTTTAATACCATTTGTATTTTTTAAATCGATACACGTGCAGACTTGTACGCTGTTTTATGCAGATAATCATGCCTCCCAATCCACTCGTGATCTTCTGAACAGCATATTAGGTTTTACCTTCCACTTGCTTCGGAGGAGTGACGGGAATGTCGTGTGAATGATCCACAACATCGTGTCACAGAGGGATTGCTCCTTTGTACCCAGAAACCGCATTTTGAAACTGTTAAACCCAACCATTCCAGAGACTGTGATTCACTCCTTCCTTCAGCCATTGCTTTTATTGGTTACTGCAGTCACGACACGATACAAACCCGACAAAAACCTCCACGTAGGAAGAGTTACAAAATGCAAACAAGCACTGTTTACAAAGGACCCTTCATGTTTTCAGCAGTAGTGACACGTCACAAGGTTTTGTTTCCTCACCACCCCAACACACACACACACACACACACACACACACTACTGTAAACATGTGGTTCTGATTTGAGACGTTTGGATAGATTTATCTTCTGGAAGCTTTTTGTGGCATTATATTGGTTTGTAGAAGGGAGTAGCATCTGAATAGCATCTTCTGTTCCAGTTTAGCGACACACGCAATACAAATATTTCCGACTGGCTGTGTGTCAATATTGAGGAGATATTAATAAAAAATAATATTTGCAAGTGAAATGTATTATGCCGTGTACAGGGAGAATGGGGGAGAGAGAGGGAGACGTACGGGCAGACGGGAGA